>JAJOOF010003493.1:0-22530 GCA_029582545.1 Solanum lignicaule | reverse complement strand
TGGTCTAGATAGTGGAGTTGGCAGCGGAAGAAGGTGGGGTGACTTGAGATGAAGTGTATGAGCTTAAGGATAGTATTGTGTGGTAGTAAGGGTGGTGAATGAAGGATCGGGGTCATAATTATTTGTCCCAAGTTTTATATTCTTTGATTGATTGCTTGATATTATGTGGTGGATTTGAGTTAACCAATGATGCCTTTCAATACGTGTGGTTGTACTGATACTCTTGCTATGCCATTTGGCATAGTCTGATTGCATGATAAGTGATGTTTACTAGGTGAAGACGAAGATGATCTCCGGCATGTTCTACCCCTCTTCCTTTATGGAGGGAGCTATGTCTATTTAATTTCAAACCTTTTATTCTCTTAGAAGCTTCAGTACCTGTTTAGACTAGTCCCTTGGAAAGGATCAGAGTATTTCTCAAAACTACTTGTTTTTAATATATTTGGGAGTGTTTCTATATTTAATAGGGTGTTTAGCACACATTTTGTTCACTTCCGCATTTTATGTTCTAGTTTGGGGGTAAGAGTTCTCCTATTTAAACATATTCGTTTTTGGACATTAAATAAAAATGTTAAAGGTATTATAGTCTTTAATCATTTTACAAGATCAGCTTACTAAGAAATGCTATCTTTTCTACTTTATTATTTAGATTTTATTAACAATTCCAAAAAACTTCACCCTTTCCAATTAAATTACAGGTCATATTCTGCCATATATTTAAAAGTCATTGAATTTATGGGGACCATTGAACTTCTTAAATTGACAAGTACATAAAACTTGTGGTCAAGTCCCCCCCCCCCCCCTTTGTCTGATGATGATGTCTACTCTAATTTCTTCCATTTAGTTCTCACTATATTTTCCATTTTAAAAATCCGAGTTTTTATCAAATTATTTAAATTTAATATAATTAAATAATTTTAATAAATTATAATTTATATTAATTAATTATTATTAAATAAATGTTATACATTTTTTTTAATTTGTCTCTTATGCTAAAAGTAAATTTTTTTTTGTTGAACTATGTATTCTTTTGATTTTTTTCTTCTTCTTTTTTTTGCAGAGGCCACCTTTTATTCCAAATGAATAAAAATAGTCCACAAACCCCAATTCGAATAAGCCCATGTCCACTTGGATTAGGGAACAAAACAAATAAAATGATAGAACACTCCAGAAAACATTGAAACTGCAAAAGAGGAAAGTTGCGCCCAAAGGTTATACCGCCCATCCGCTCCATCAATTATTCATGAGAAAGCAATCTCTGGGCAAAACTGGAGCTTCTCCATGTGATGATTCTTCAATGACCAAGATCCCACATATGTTCGGTCAATTTCACTCTATACATCAAAAGCTCTCACTGATGTCATGTAATCGTTTCCATCAAAGACTTCTTTGACACGATGTTGTTAATAAATCTTCTCTTGGTATTACATTGATATAACCTTAGAACATCTAGGATAACAACTATAAAGAATGTTGACGACCAATTCACTATTTTCTCTTTTCAATAGATTCAGCAAAAAAGCTAATGTCGTTGTTAGAAAAGAGGTTCATAGTGGATTAATCATCAAAGCATTCAAGGTACGAACCATAAAATTTCCCTCTCAATAGATTTAAATTTTGAACACAAACCTAAAACATGAGACTACTGTTCATCAATATCCATGAGTAGAATATACTGATGTTATTGATGTAGCTGGTAGCTATAGTATTTGAATGCCAAAATTAGAATTTTGACATTTTTATATCCTGATGTTTGCAATTGAATTTTATCAAATTATAGAGTATTATTTCCTTCTCCTTTCAATTCTTGTAGACTATGAAAGATTAAAGTACATGCATACTACTCTTGCTATGCCATTTGACATAGTCTGGTTGCATGATCAGTGATGTTTATTAGGTGAAGACGAAGATGATCTCTGACAACTTCTATCCCTTTTCCTTTATGGTGGGAGTTATTTCTATTTAATTTCAAACCTTTTATTCTCTTAGAAGCTACAATACTTGTTTAGGCTAGTTCCTTGGAAGAGATCAATGTATTTCTCAAAATTACTTGTTTTTAATATATTTGGGAGTATTTCTATACTTAATAGGCTATTTAGCTTATATTTTGTTCCCTTCCGCAGTTTATGTTCTAGTTTGTGGGTAAGAGTTCTCCTATTTAAACATATTAGTTTTTGAATATTAAATCTAAATGTTAAGGGTATTATAGTAAATGCTATCTTTTCTACTTTATTATTTAGACTTTATTAACGATTCCAAAACAATTCCACCCTTTCCAATTAAATTACAGGTCATATCCTGCCATATATTTAAAAGTCAGTAAATTTGTGGGGTCCATTGAACTTTTTAAATTGACAAGTACATACAACTTGTGCTCAAGTCCCCTCCCCCCTCCCCCCTCCCTTTAGTCTAATGATGATGTCTACTCTAATTTCTTCCATTTAGTTTCTCACTATATTTTCCATTTTAAGAATCCGAGTTTTAATCAAATTATTTAAATTTAATAGAATTAAATAATTTTAATAAATCATAATTTATATTAATTATTATTAAATAAATGTTATACATTTTTTTATTTGTCTCTTATGCTAAAATTAAAATTTTCGTTTTACTATTTTTTTTGTTGAACTATGTATTCTTCTGATTTATTCCTCTTTTTTTTTTTTGCAAAGGCCACCTTTTATTCTGAACGAATAAAAATAGTCCAGAAAGTCCAATTCGAATAGGCCCATGTCCACTTGGATTAGGGAACAAAACAAATAAAAAGGAAACAAAATGACAGAATACTCCAGAAAACTTTGAAAACGCAATAGGGTAAAGTTGCGCTCAGAAATTACACCGTCCTTCGGCTCCATCAAATCTTCATGAGAAAGCCAACCTCTGGGCAAAACTGGAATTTTTACCATGTGATGATTGTTCAATGACCAAGATCCCACATGTGTTTGGTCGGTTTCACTCTATACATCAAAAGCTCTCACTGATGTCATGTAATCGTTTCCATCAAAGACTTCTTCGACACGATGTTGGTAATAAATCTTCTCTTGATATTTATTGATATAACCTTAGTAACAGCTAGGATGACAACTATTAAAAATGTTGATGACCAATTCACTATTTTCTCTTTTCAATAGATTGAGCCAAAAAAAGCTAATACCATTGTTAGAAAAGAGGTTCATAGAGGATTAATCATCAAGGCGTTCCAGGTACAATCCATCAAATTTCCCTCTTGATAGATTTAAATTTTGAACTCAAACCTAAAACATGAGACTACTATTCATCGATTTCCATGAGTAGAATATATTGATGTTGTTGATGTAGCTGGTAGCTATAGTATCTTGAATGCCAAAATTATAATTTTGGTATTTTTATATCCTGATGTTTGCAATCTGAATTTTATCAAATTGTAGAGTATTCTTTCCTTCTGCTTGCAACTTTTGTACACTATGAAAGATTAAAGTACCTGCAAAATATACATCTAAGTTAGTTAAATAGTTTGCTCACTTACTTCCCTTTCTATAAACATGCTTCACATAAATATGTGCCTTCTTATTAATCCTTTTTTTGTAATGAATCTCCAAAGACATACTCCAAGTTCTTCGCAAACTCCATCCAAGACCTTCTTCATAATTAATGAATCAATATCTACCACCACTTGAGTCTTTCCATTATTGAAGCAAAACTATGTACCTACTTTAATTGTTCTTGCTTATGCTATTAAACTTGTGCCTTTAGTTAATTTCCTAGATTTAACATACATCAAATTGCCTTCCCACTTCCTTATATAGAAACCAATTGCACTAGGCCTTGAGTTTCGTTTTGATAGTCCATCACAATTGCATTTGAAGGTGTCTCTTTGTTTTTTCACCAAACTACCATCTTGTGATGATTAGAGGTATATACTCTTCTAAAAATTGCACTATCAAGGGTTATTGCTTAGGTAGATACTTCAACCATGGATACCTTGTTCTAGCTAATACGTAAAGACTCCTGTTTGTTTCAAAAATCAAATTGCTAGTAGTCCTTCTATCATCCTAACTTAATAACATTTCTTCTTTTTCAAACAGGCCACAAAATGAAAGCAAGAATAACATTGTGCACTGGTTTTAGTTTAGCTAAGTAATCCACATCTCACCATCTTTTAATTGTCACTTGAAGTTGTAGCAATGGAATTTGATTCCCAATAGCAGCAATAAGAGTTTTCCACACCCTCAGAGTTGTAGAGCAAATTAAAAACAAGTGTTGGAATGTTTCAGGTGCATTTTCATTACAACAACAACACGTCACATCTTTTACTACTCCTATTTTGATAAACTATTCTCCAATATGTAGTCTCCTTTTTAACATCTCAATAATGAAAATGAGACCTTAGATAGTTACGACCTTGACCGACCATGAGTGTCACCCACACTAACCCCCGGTGGAAGAACCAACCAACTACTCACAAACAATCTAATATGCAATCATAGTAAGCAATTCGAGAGATTGTAAAAATAGTCTTTAATTAAAACATGTTTGTAAATAAGAAAGCCATAATCATCAGCAAATGCGGAAGCAACCCCTTAGAAATTGAAAGTCACAGTACCAAACTCTAACTAATAAGGGCATACAACCCCAAAACAAGAAAAATATAAGTCTAGAATGTCCAAGTCTGAACAAATGTAATAAGAAAATAATGAGGAATCCGTAGAAGCACAAAGAAAGTGGCTCACCCTTGGATTCATAAAACTAAGGTCTCACAGTTGAGGTCACGAAGCAACAACCTGAACATACCATGTACTCAACAAAGAAAGAGCAAGTGTAATATGAATACACAACCATAGTGTATCTGTAGGATCATCTACTAGTTCCAGTTATGTAAAATATGGACACACAACTACAACTTAGTAACAAAAATAATACACAATTATAACGCAAGTACAACACAACCCAAACTCCAGTCCTGAACCTGAATTGGTATGCAAAAAAACATGAAACATCATAGAACAACAAGTCATTCTGGTTCTCTCACGGAACCTATCATACAAACTTTTAGTGAATCGAGTGTGGTACCTGTTCCAATTGTTATTATATTGGCGTGGTACATGTTCCCATTATAGAGGCATAGTACATGTTCGAACTATTATTGTACCGGTGTGGTACCCGTTCCAATAAATAAACACACAACACAATCATCACCACAATGAATAACAATCGTCCTTGTACATTCAAGTAACTCATTCATTGCATGCGATTGACAACATCATTTCATTTCACATCATGTTATTTCCTTTTTACGCTAATCATATATCATGCATACAGTACTAATGAGGCAGTTAAAGACCACATATAATAGAAATGTGAAAACATAAACGATCACCTACCTTGAAACAAGCCTAAATGCTCCAATGAACTTGAGTTTTCCCCTTTTGGAATGCCTTAGCTTGTTCTTGGTCTACGACAATTACAAAATAGAATAATCAATGAACAATGGCCTAATTAAAATCAAATTATTACTTTATTCCTAACCCTAGGGCAATTTCATGATCATGCTACCCAAACCAAGGCTTTTCCCATCATTAATTCAAGTGAAAACCCTCCTCAAGAGTAACACCTTAGATTTTAAGGCTTAAGAGTCAAATTACAACTTAGGGAAGTAATTAACTTACCTTGACTGAAAAAATTGGTGCAAAAAATGCAGAAATTTGCTTGAGCTCAACCCCCAGAGGGTGTTGCCCTCCCTTTTCCCATGCCTCTGCCTTTGCCTCTACCTTTGCCTCTATTTTTGACCGTTGGTTCCCTAGAGCTGGTACTCTGACTCTATTGCATATTGTATCAACCATTTGCAGATAGAAGAAAAAAAGAGGTTAGATACCAATTTGGATTGCCAAATACCAATTGGAATCAAGTTAGAACACGAGGAAAAAAGATAGAATAGAATTTTCCTAAAGTCTTGTAGCCTCCAGAAAAAAAAGTGCAGATGTCAACATACCTTATACAAAACTCTACTAGACCTATTTTGGTATGATGAGATTAATGAAAGAACCCAATCAACTACTCACACATAGTCTAATGTGAAATCAAAGTAAGCAGTTCCAAAGATTTAAAAAGTAGTCTTTAATTAAAACATATTTGTAAATAAGAAGACCCTAGTCATCAACAAATATAGAAGTAAACCCCTAACAATTGAAAGTCGCAATACCAAAACTCTAGATATCTAGAAGAAGGGGATACATCCCCAAAACAAGAAAAGCATAAGTCTAGAATGTTTGAGTCCGAACAAATTTACTAAGAAAATAATGAAGATTCCATAGCATCCCAAAGGAAGTGGCTCACCCTTGGATGCAGATAATTGAGGTATCACAGTTGGGATAGCGAAAAAGCAGCCTGAATACGCCATATAGTCAATAATGAAAGAGCAAATGCAATATCAATACACAATCACAATATACAGGTTGGATCATCGACTAGGTCCATTTATGTAGTATGAATATGGAACTACAACTTAGGAACGTTAATTATACACAATCATAAAGCTAATAAAAAACATCACATGCTCCAGACCTAGCCTTGAATTGTTATACATAATAACAAGAACCATCACAACACCATAAGCCACTCCAGTTCTCTCATGGAACACATACATACAAACTGTTAGTGTACCAACATTGTACCGAATTCCATTGTTAGTGTCCCAACTTGGTACCCATTCCCATTGTTAGTTTACTAGCATGGTACATGTTCCCATTGTACCAGTTCAAAATTTTAGCATACCGTCATTGTACCCGTTCAAACAAAAAGGCACACAATACAATCACCAGCACAATGAGCAACAATCACCCTTGTAAATATAAGTAACCCATTCATTGGTTGAACTTAAAAGAATCATTTCATTTCCCATCATGTTTTTTCCTTTTTCCCCTAATCATATATCATGCATGCTATACTAACGAGGCACTTAACAAGAACATATAACACAAACGGTAAAACAGCAGCCATCACCTACCTCGAAACAAATCTGAATGCTCTAGAAAACTTGAGTTTACTCTTTTTGGAATACCTTGGCTTGTTCTTGGTCTAGAGCAATTACAAAATAACATAATCAATAAACAATGAATCATTTGTGATGTATATATCATTTAAATAAAAATACTTCTTATTGTATAATTTAATCAATAAAATAAATTAATTATATGTAGAACAAGTGTACATGGTGAGTCGAGCGTGAGGCAAAGGTTAGAGAATATGTTCATAGAAGACATGTTAAAAGGTTAAGTGATTTTCTTCGATATGAGTATTGGGCGTCTCCAGAGTATTGGATTAAAGAGACACAATACTCATTTAGTTTAGGCCATATATCCTCACTATCCAAGATGGTCTACTACTATGTTGTCGATTATATTGAAGCAAATCACTCAACCTTTTAGCATATTTCTAAGAAAAAGTTTGTATACCTTTGCTTCATGGTCGAATGAACATGCACACTCATCTACATATAATTATATTGTTTAGTTGTTTAATGAGATTAAAGTAAGCAGTTCCAAATATTTAAGAAGTAGTCTTTAATTAAAACATGTTTGTAAGTAAGAAGACCATAGTCATCAACAAATATGGAAGTAACCCTATAGAAACTGAAAGTCGCAGTACCAAAACTTTAACTATCTAGAAGAAGGGATTACAACCCCAAAACAAGAAAAGCATAAGTCTAGAATGTTTGAGTCCGAACAAATTTACTAAAAAAAAATGAAGAATCCATAGCAGCCTAGAGGAAGTAGCTCACCCTTGGATTCGGATAACTGAGGTATCACAGTTAGGATAGCGCAAAAGCAGCCTGAATATGCCATATTGTTAATAAAGAAAGAGCAAGTGCAGTATCAATATAGAATCACAATATACATGTTGGATCATCGACTAGGTCCATTTATGTAGTATGAATATGCAACTACAACTTAGGAACGTTAATTATAGACAATCATAAAGCAAGTATAAAACATCCCATGCTCCAGACATAACCTCTTATTGTCATACATAATAACAAGAACCATCACAACACAACAAGCCACTCCAGTTCCCTCATGGAACACATACATACAAACACTTAGTGTACCAGCATGATACATAATTCCATTGTTAGTATCCCAGCTTGGTACCCATTCCCATTGTTAGTTTACTAGCATGGTACATGTTCCCATTGTACCAGTGGTATCAGTTCAAACTATTAGTGTACCGGCGTTGTACCCGTTCAAACAAACAAGCACACAATACAATCACCAACACAATGACAACAGTCACCCTTGTACATATAAGTAACACATTCATTAGATGCGATTGACATAATCATTTCATTTAACATCGTGTTCTTTCCTTTCCCCTTAATCATATATCATGCATGCTATACTAACGAGGCACTTAACAAGAACATATAATACTAATGGGAAAACATCAACCATCACCTACCTCAAAACAAGTCTGAATGCTCTAGAAAACTTAAGTTTACCATTTTTGGAATACCTTGGATTGTTCTTGGACTAGAACAATTACAAAATAACATAATCAATAAATAATGAATCATTTGTGATGTATATATCATTTAAATAGAAATACTTCTTATTGGAAAATTTAATCAATAAAATAAATTAATTATATGTAGAACAAGTGTACATGGTGAGTCGAGCATGAGGCAAATGTTAGAGAACATGTTAATAGGTTAAGTGATTTTCTTCGGTCTGAGTATTGGACCTCTCCAGAGTATTGGATTAAAGAGGCACAATACTCATTTAGTTTAGGCCATATATCATAACTAATCCAAGATGGCCTATTACCATGTTGTCGATTAGATTAAAGCAAATCACTCAACCTTGTTACACATTTCTAAGAAAAAGTTCTTCTACCTTTGCCTCATGCTCGAGTGACCATGCACACTCATCTGCATATAATTTATTTGTTAAGTTGTTTAATGAGATTAAAGTAAGCAATTCCAAAGATTTAAGAAGTAATCTTTAATTAAAACATGTTTGTAAATAAGAAGACCATAGTCATCAACAAATATGGAAGTAACCCTATAGAAACTGAAAGTCGCAGTACCAAAACTCTAACTATCTATAAGAAGGGGATACAACCCCAAAACAAGAAAATCATAAGTCTAGAATGTTTGAGTCCAAACAAATGTACTAAGAAAATAATGAAGAATCCATAGCAGCCCAGAGGAAGTGGCTCACCCTTGGATTCAGATAACTGAGGTACCAAACCTGGGTTAGCAAAAAAGCAGCCAGAATATGCCCTATAGTCAATAAAGAAAGAACAAGTGCAGTATCAATACACAATAACAATATATAGGTTGGATCATTGACTAGGTCCATTTATGTAGTATAAATAGGCAACTACAACTTAGGAACGTTACTTATAGACAATCATAACGCTAGTACAAAACATCCCATTCTCCAGTCCTAACCTTTAATTGTTGTAAATAATAACAAGAACCAGCACAACACAACAAGCCACTCCAATTCTCTCATGGAACACATACATACAAACTATTATTATACCAGCATGGTACTAAATTTCATTGTTAGTGTCCCAACTTGGTACTCATTCAAATTGTTATTTTACTAGCATTGTACATGTTCCCATTGTATTTGTGGTATAAGTTCAAACTATTAGCGTACCTGCATTGTACCTGTTCAAACAAACAAGCACACAATACAATAACCAGCACAATAAGCTACAATCACCCTTGTACATATAAGTAACCCATTCATTGGATGCGATTGAAAGATTAATTTCATTTCACATCATGTTCTTTCCTTTACCCCCTAATCATATATCATGCATGCTATACTAACGAGGCACTTAACAAGAACATATAACACAAACAGGAAAACATCAGCCATCACCTACTTCGAAACAAGTTTGAATGCTCTAGAAAACTTGAGTTTACCCTTTTGGAATACCTTGGATTGTTCTTGGTCTAGAACAATTACAAAATAACATAATAAATAAATAGTGAATCATTTGTGATGTATATATCATTTAAATAGAAATACTTCTTATTGGATAATTTATTCAATAAATAAATTTAATTATATGTAGATCAAATGTACATGGTGAGTCGAGCATGAGGCAAAGGTTAAAGAACATGTTCATACAGGATATGTTAAAAGGTTAAGTGATTTTCTTCGGTATGAGTATTGGGCCTCTCCAGAGTATTGGATTAAAGAGACACAATACTCATTTAATTTAGGCCATATATCCTCACTAATCCAAGATGGCCTACTACCATGTTGTTGATTATATTGAAGCAAATCACTCAACCTTTTAGCACATTTCTAAGAAAAATTTCTTATACCTTTGCCTCATGCTCGAGTGACCATGCACACTCATCTGCATATAATTTATTTGTTAAGTTGTTTAATGAGATTAAAGTAAGCAGTTCCAAAGATTTAAGAAGTAGTCTTTAATTAAAACATGATTGTAAATAAGAAGACCATAGTCATCAACAAATATGGAAGTAACCCCCTAGAAACTGAAAGTCGCAGTACCATAACTCTAACTATCTAGAAGAAAGGGATACAACCCCAAAACAAGAAAAGCATAAGTCTAGAATTTTTGAGTCTGAACAAATGTACTAAGAAAATAATGAATAATCCATAGCTGCCCAGAGGAAGTAGCTCACCCTTGGATTCAGATAACTGAGGTATCAAAGTTGGGAAAGCCAAAAGTAGCCTGAATATGCGATATAGTCAATAAAGAAAGAGAAAGTGCAGTATCAATACATAATCACAATATACAGGTTGGATCATCGACTAGGTCCATTTATGTAGTATGAATAGGCAACTACAACTTAGGAATTTTAATTATACACAGTCATAAAGCAAGTACAAAGCATCCCATGCTCCAGTCCTAACCTTGAATTGTTATACATAATAACAAGAACCATCACAACACAACAAGCCACTCATGTTCTCTCATGGAACACAAACATACAAATTGTTAGTGTACCAGCATGGTACCAAATTCCATTGTTAGTATCCCGGCTTGGTACCCATTCCCATTTTTAGTTTACAAGCATGGTACATGATCCCATTGTACCAGTGGTATTAGTTCAAACTATTAGCGTACCAGCATTGTACCCGTTCAAACAAACAAGCACACAATACAATCAGTAGCACAATGACAACAATCACTCTTGTACATATAAGGAACACATTCATTAGATGGGATTGAAAGAATCATTTCATTTCACATCATGTACTTTCCTTTTCACCCAAATCATATATCATGCATGCTACACTAATGAGGCACATAACAAGAACATATAACACAAACGGGAAAACATCACCAATCACCTACCTCAAAAAAAGTCTGAATGCTCTAGAAAACTTGAGGTTGCCCTTTTTGGAATTCCTTGGCTTGTTCTTGGGCTAGAACAATTACAAAATAACATAATCAATAAACAATGAATCATTTGTGATGTATATATCATTTTAATAGAAATCCTTCTTATTGGATAATTTAATCAATAAAACAAATTAATTATATGTAGATGAAGTGTGCATGGTGAGTCGAGCATGAGGCAAAGGTTTGAGAACATGTTTATAGAGAATATGTTAAAAGGTTAAGTGATTTTCTTTGGTATGAGTATTGGGCCTCTCCAAAGTATTAGATTAAAGAGGCACAATACTCATTTGGTTTAGGCCATTTATCTTCACTAATCCAAGATGGCCCACTACCATGTTCTTGATCATATTGAACCAAATCACTCAACCTTTTAGCACATTTCTAAGAAAATGTTTTTGTACCTTTGTCTCATGCTTGATAATTTGTTAAGTTGTTTAAATGATCCAATAAGGAGTGTTTCTCTTTAAGTAATATATATATTGTTGGGATAGAGAAACAACCGCCTAAATATGCCCTATAGTCAATAACGAAAGAGCAAGTGCAGTATCAATACAAAATCACAATATACTGGTAGGTTCATCGGCTAGGTCCATTTATGTGAATGAATAGGCAACTACAACTTAGGAACGTTAATTACACACAATCATAACGCAAGTACAAAATATCCCACACTCCCAATCCTTACCTTGAATGGTTATACATAATAACAAGAAACATCACAACACAACAAGCCACTTCGGTTCTCTCATGGAACCCACATATACAAATTGTTAGTGTACCAGAGTGGTACCAAAATCCTTTTTTAGTGTCCTAGCGTGGTACATGTTCCCGTTGTTAGTTTACGAGCAGGATACATGTTCCCATTGTACCAGTGCTACCGGTTCTAACTACTAAAGTACCGACATGGTACTCGTTCCAACAAACAAGCACTCAATACAATCACCACCAACAATGAGTAAGAATCACCCTTGTACATCTAAGTAACCCCTTCATTGGATGCGATTGAAAACATCATTTCATTTCACATCATGTTATTTCCTTCCCCCCTAATAACATATCATGCATGATGTCCTAACGAGGTAGTTAAGAAGAACATATAACACAAAAGAGAAAACATCAACTATCACCTACCTTGAAACAAGTCTGAATGCTCTAAAAACAGAGTTTTCCCTTTTTGGAATACCTTGCCTTGTTCTTGGTCTTCAACAATTACAAAATAACATAATCAATAAACAATGGATCGTTTGTGGTGTATATATTTTTAAATAGAAATACGTCTTATTGGATAATTTAATCAATAAAAAAAAATTAGTTATATGTAGATAAAGTGTACATGGTGAGTCGAGCATGAGGCAAAGGTTCGAGAACATGTTTATAGAGAATACGTTAAAAGGTTAAGTGATTTTCTTCGGTATGCTTAAGAACATGGTAATAGGCAATATTGGATTAGTAATGATAAATAGCCGATACTAAATTAGTATTGGACGTCTCAAGAGTATTGGATTATAGAGGTACAATGCTCATTTAGTTTAGGGCATATATCCTCACTAACCCAATATGGCCTATTACCAAGTTCTCGATCATATTAAAGAAAATCACTCAACCTTTTAGAACATTCTAAAATGTTCATGTACTTTTGCCTCATGCTCGAAAGGATAGCGAAACAGCCACCTAATATGTCATGTAGTAAATAAAGAAAGAGCAAGTGCAATATCAATACACAATCATAATATACTGGTAGGATCGTCGACTAGGTCCATTTATGTGAAATATGAATAAGTATCTACAACTGAGGAACATTAATTATGCACAATCATAATGCTAGTACAAAACATCACATACACCAAGTCCTTACCTTGAATTGTTATACATAATGACAAGAAGCATCACAACACAACAAGCCACTCCGGTTCATTCATAGAATCCACACATATAAACTATTAGTATACAAGCGTTGTACTGAATTCCATTTTTAGTGTCCCAGCTTAGTACCCGTTCCCATTGTTAGTTTACCAGCATGGTACACATTCCCCTTGTACCAGTGGTACCCGTTCTAACTATTAACGTACCGGCGTGGTACCCGTTCCAACAAACACGGACACAATACTATCACCACCACAAATTTGTAACAATCACCCCTGTACATATAAGTAACCCAATCATTAGATGCGATTGAAAACATTATTTCATTCCACATGATGTTCTTCCCCGTAATCATATATCATGCATGTTGTACTAACGAGGCAATTATCAAGAACACATAATAGGAAAATATCAATCATCACCTTCCTGGAAACAAGTATGAATGCTCTAAAAACTTGAGTTTTCCCTTTGGGAATACCTTCGTGGTCTTCACTTGAACTCATCCAAAATAGGTTCTTCAAGGCCTGTCCATTGGATTATCACCATGGACACCACCATGACTCGTGACAATGACCACGGTCCGTGTAGTTGTCTATGGTCTTCACTTAACCAATTCCCTCTTCAACTTTACAATGCTGATTCACTAGATCATCACCACGGGCACCACCACGACTCGTGACAATGACCACGGTCCGTATAGTTGTCTGTGGTCTTCACTTGACCAATTCCATCTTCAACTTTTCATTGCCCATTCACTATTTCCTCTTCACGACTCTCACCACGGACCATTGCGAGGACCACGGCCCGTGAGGTCGTCTGTGGTCTTCACTTGGTTCAGTCATTTTTCAGCTCCTCCAACCCTAAGCACTTGTTCAACTCTACGAGCAACTCCACGATCAGTAGTGAAGAGCACGGCCCATGAGGTCGTCCATGGTCTTTACTTTCTTCAATTCACTTTCACTAAATTTTCTTATTCTCTATCCACATAACTACACATCATAGTCTTCTTTTCACTGAATTTACCTGTACAAACACTACCAAACACATCATATCCACATAACTACACCCGATTTTAGTACTAATTCTTAGTTTTCAAGCATCAAATGTGCTTAGATTTCGCGGCACATCAACAACCTCAACTTAGAACCATTACTTGTCCTCAAGTGATGAGAAAAAAAAATACATTCAACAGTCATACATTCAAAATCTTTTTGACACTGTGCAACACCCATCTCAATCACAAATTATATCCAAAACCATCAATCTAACATGCAAGGATCAATATATGACATCCCATTACTCACAGTCAACCATGCTTATGTGTGTGAACTATCACCAAAGAAGTCCCTCACTCATGATAACTAGGACCCAGTTCTATGCTCGCACTCTCAAAGAACTTCTAAAATTAACAACAAAAGACCATAGGCTTGCCCTTGCTTTCTACGCTCTATCTTTCAAACACTCGGAATAGGATCACTGTAGGACTTTATCTGCTGGTAACATAGGCTCGGGCTAGGGAATGAATATTTGGGTTTGTGAGTGACTAGTCCATTGGTTCTCCAAAGTTTCATATGCACACAACTCTTTCTGAGTGATTCCTTCATTTTCTTCATTTCAGTACATCCCAACCGCCATTATTTTCTTTTTCTTTTTCTTTTTCTTTTTTTATTTTATCCTTTCAGCTAACTGGTTGAACCTTCTTTTTCACTTCTTCTTTCTGCTCGGGTTGCAATCACCTTCAACTTGGGCTTTTTTCCTGAGTTGTGACATCGTATCTTCAGAGACCCAAGGATATGATATTTAATGGGTAAGAAAAAAAACTAATTTTCAGGCTCAAATCGGGTTCAAGTGATAAGCTTTTTATTTGGTTGTTTTATTTTTGGCTTTCTAATGGCTTATCAAAAATAGCCTACTGATCCTTTCCTATCCAGTTATTCTCAGATTTAAGCAAGACTACTCGGGCAAGTTCTAGTTTCTGCTCTTAGCATTAAACTTTGAGGAAATGTCTCACACACACATGACACATGACTACATTCTCTAGTTTCTTGGTTCACTAATTTATTTCCAGATTAGCAATTTTCAACACGTGAATACCTAAGATGTCATCTAAAGAGCCTAACAGTCAAATTTCAAATTCAGGTTATCATGTCAAACATAACTAGCAGCTGCACAACTTAACACCAAAAACTTCACAATTTTCTCAAAAACACAAAGATCACACACAAACATAGAATCAACATCCATTCATTCTAACAGATAAAATGACAGGTTGCTCACAACCCCCTCCCCAAACAAAAGGACTTTGCCCTTAAAGTCAATAAAGAAAAACAAAACAGGGCTGTGAGGAGGGGTCATACCTTCGACGCTCTAGGTGCCGGTAGCTAGATCAGCGTCGGCACCCTTATCAACTAGTGCATTTTCAGAACTCGACTCTGGATCAGGTTGGCTACCACTGACTGAGACAGGTGCTCCGCTACCAGAAGTGCCAACTAACACCGCATCTCGCTATTGTTGTACAAGTGCTTTTGCTTCTCTTGTCGTTTTTCTCGAAGCCCTGCGGGCTTTCTTTTGTTGTCGTTCTTCAGACTCTTCGGCTTTGTGTTTTCTCTTGCCGGACTTACTCTTGGGTAGTTCACCCCAGAAATCGTCAAGTGATTGAGTGGAGGGTGCCTGACTGAGCAATTGCATCAAGGACTCTGGCATAACCAGAGTGGGCACCTGTACTGGATTTTCAACCAGTTTAGTAACTTGAGCTCGCATCTCGGCCAATTGTGTATGGAAATCTTCAGTGTTGACGGACCCGAAAGCCTACAATCAATCCTAGACAAGGGTCTCCAAACCATACATCTTGTCTTTTAAGACAGCAAGATCCTCTTACATCTCATCTTTTATCTTATTCTCCGCATCTAACACATCTCGCTCTATTAGCTGGGGCATCCGGTGTACAATTTGGTCGACTAAGGTCCTGTTTTGGCACTGATCTGCAACCAATTTCTCAAGAAATAGAATAGGAATAGTGACAAAGGTACCTTGAGCCTGTGAGGCTGAAGATGGTGGTGGTGGTACCTTTATAGATGGCTGTGATGACTCCCCCTTCTCTGGCCCTCTATCCGCATATGGAATGTCAATTGGTACGTGAGGAAGAATTACCAAAGAACCCACAGCTCCAGATTTCGCACCAAAGAGATGGTTAGTGACATCTTTGATTTTAGAGGCCTGGGTGAGCCTAAATCTCTCACCTCATGTATCAACTAGCCTATTTGGGGAATGTTTGTTGTCGACACAATTTCCCTATCAGACAGGGAAATGGAAGTCCAGCCTTCTCATTTAGTCCATGTCTCTCATCTCAGTCGCTATGATCCACCCCACATTTACTGGGTAACCAGCCATGAGGCAAGCTACCAAAGAAGCCAGTGAGGGATACAAGGTATTGTCATTACCTATAGGTCTCAATTGTGCATAGACAACAGCCCACCAAACCTTGGCTGGAAAAGACAGTGAAACTTTAGTGATGAGTATTGGCATTCATGTAACCCAAGTTGCATTCTCCCCCTCTAATGCAATTTGCCTCGCGATCCAGCGCAATACCCGCTCTCGAGAACTCTAAACCTCCATCTCAGTTTCACTGGTGACCGCATGATGTTTTCCCTCAAAAAGGTCAACTAAAGTTAGTGTTGTGTATTCTGGGCATGCAGCATCCTGTTGATAGTAGTCTCAGAGATATCTATCAATTTTCCCCGAACCATGATTGAGTTGAGTGAACCCTAAGTATTAGCAATGTCTTTCTTCCCCCGTTTAGTTGTCTTAGTTTCTGCAGCAAAGTTCATCAATGTGGCTGCATAACACACATAAAACTCTCTGGTCAGGTGGCTAGAATATTCTCCAGGTGCGTTGTTCATCCAGTCAAACTGATGAAACTGAAATATTTGATAAATATTGGGGAATGATTTGATATCAGCCACCACCACTCTGGTCTCAGGCATGATTGGTCTATTCTTGAAGCCGCCAGACTTGTTGACAATTCCATTATTAAAGAAGTCCTCGCACATGTCCACAGTCCACATAGAATGGAAACAATCAATTAGCTGTTGTCTCGCTGCAGGATCAACTTCATGGATGTTCACATATTGGACCATGGTGTCATAGGTGGTGATCTCTTCACCTTCTCCTATAGCACCTGCCTCTTCCTATGCTCCAGTTTCAGCTTCTATGTTTACTGCAGGTGGAGGTGTGGTTGCATCTTCCTGAGAGCCACTTGCAGGCTCTAAACTACCTCTCGAACCATCAACAGATTGGCTACCCAATACCTCGCCACTACCAGAACTACTATCTTCATCTTCAGACTGGAAGAAGTGTTTTGGAGAATTGCCCTCTGTGTCTGGGATCTAGTAAATCGAGGTGAATGCTCTTCAATGGTGGTATTTATCTGCACTTCGGAACTACTAGACTCTGAAGCATTACCACCTTTTGATTGAGAAGTGGTAGGTGAGGAATGTTTGGTTGCGTTCTTTCTTCCGGGAGCCATTGTACCTGAACAATGCAAAAACCCATTAATACACAAATCAATAAAATGACACACTATCGGGTACTCAGACCTCCCCTGTGTAATTACAACGTGACGCCTTGCCTTAAGAATGTCGTCACCCAATCTATTATTGGGAAGGGCCACAGAATCAAAATACAGAAAAGAAATAAAAATATGATAAACAAAATTAAAACAAAATAAAAGTATTTTTTATATGGAAGCTCACACGAGCCATGGTGAGTACCACGGCCCGTGAAACCTCTCATGGACTTAAGACAGAATTAATGTGCAACAGAGGTTGAACCAAGTATTGTTCACGGACAGTTACACAGCTCGTGGAGTGAACCACGATCCGTTATAATGCTCGTGAACATATCCAGTGGATGTATGGACTGCTTAAGTGTGGTCCACGAGTGGTTTCACGGCTCATGGTGGCTTCCACGGTCTGTGAAGCCTATCGTGGTCTTACACTTGGCCAATCATTCAATCATTGTATCCCCCGACTTTGCTATAGGACAGGGTACACCCATTTTTATCACATGATCACACTGTGACTACTAACTCCACTAATATTCATCAAGCAAAATGCAAACAAGAACAATACTCATCCAATACGGACATACCCTCATACAAATGATTTCGATTCCTCACTCTCCACAATTTACATTATATCAATACACATGGTTATGCTTGCTTATATGCAATATGGACTCAACTTCACAATAATGTCAAAATTGAACACTAATTTCTCCCAATTTCATCATACCCATACACAAGAATCATCAAATTTACCTAATTCACACTAACCCACAATAATTCAATACTAACCAAGATAGTTCATCACAAAATCATGCTAAACTCGACTACATCGAAGTAAATCTAACTTGTTTTTAGACAAGATCAAACTTTTAACAAGTTATAAAAGGACTTACTTGGAAGTAATGGAAAGTCTCACCCAAAAAAAGAGAGATGAACTTTGACTTGAAGTTCTTGACAAACTAATAACTAGGGTTTCGATTCTCTGATGACTAGGGACATTATGGATGATGAAAACCTTTGTATGAAGTTGATAACCGTTAGGGATGAGAGAAAATAGGAGGAAAAGGCGACCCTTGGTTCGATGTTAATGTCAAAAACCAAAAGCTAAGAATAATTCAAACTTCATTTTTCGTTCCAGATAAGATGAGATAAAACTAAAAAATGACCTAATTAATTCAAATAGAATGTTTCAAAAGAGTCCTACTCGAAGTAGGACCAATCTGTCGCGCAGCTTCACGACTGCCTCCACGATCCATCAAGGGCTTCACGGTCCGTGAAGCCCTTCGTGGTCTTCACTTGCACTCATCCAAAATAGGTTCTTCAAGACCTGTCCACTGGATCATCACCACAGACACCACCGCGACTCGTGACAATGACCACGGTCCGTGTAGTTGTTTGTGGTCTTCACTTGACCAATTCCCTCTTAAACTTTACAATGCCCATTCACTGGATCATCACCATGGACACCACCACAACTCATGACAATGACCACGGTCCGTATAGTTGTCTGTGGTCTTCACTTGACCAATTCCATCTTCAACTTTTCATTGCCCATTCACTGGATCCTCTTCACGACTCTCATCACAGACCGTTGTGAGGACCACAGTCTGTGAGGTCGTCTGTGGTCTTCACTTGGTTCAATCACCTTTCAGCTCCTCCAACCCTAAGCACTGGTTCAACTCCACGATCAGTAGTGAAGACCACGGCCCGTGAGGTCGTCCATGGTCTTTACTTTCTTCAATTCACTTTCACTGAATTTTCTTCTTTCACGTCCACTTGTTTCACCTGTACAAACATTACCAAACACATCATATCAACATAACTACACCCGATTTTAGTACTAATTCTTAGTTTTCAAGCCTCAAATATGCCGAGATTTCGCGGCACATCAGTAACAATTAAGGACTGCTCATTAAGTATCATTAGAATTGTAAAGTCTAATTAATTTTGTAGCAACAACTCATTAAGTATCTAGAAATGTTAAGCTCCACGTACAAAAAATTCATTACTATTATTTAATATAATAGAGATAACAGAGATATAAGTATGTAGAAAAATTTCAATCTTTAATGATCAAGCGATACAAAGTGCACTGAAAAACTTTTCTTGAGCTTTGTAAAGGAGCTAAAGAAAAAAAATCACAGGCTTAATCCTCTTTTTATTGTGTTTAATGATTTAGCAATTAGTCATACATAGCTTAAAGTGTTAGCAAATATGTTCAATGATAGGCTGATGGCTACAACCTGTGAAATTCAAAAATTTGATAATTTCAATATATAAAAAACTTTCAGGTTAACTAACTTCTTTATAAATTTATGTAATATGAACCTATGTTGATAAAAATAGATTGGTAAATTTCTCTGTTATTTCGTTTCGAGATTCACTTGACAATTTGAGAAAGTAAAATGAGTTAATTTATCTATCTTGTATATTGATAGAGATATTAATTGTTTTGGATCAGTCTTATCAAATAATAGTTACTAAGTTTCTCTATGATGAGCACAGGGGTAACACAAATTTCTTATGTCATTCTCTTCTTGAACTAGACATTTGAGTAGTTATAAATTATATATAAATGATGAGGAGGATCTACGAAGGGAAAAATGAACAACCACCGCTCTCTTAGTTTTTCAATATTACTAAAGTGTATTTTTGTTTCATAGAGTTGTTGAGTTATTGAACATCATTGAAGTTATAAATTAAAGGCTATAGAAGTGCATATATAGCTTGAACTAACTAAAAATAATTATTATAACACTAATCTAAGTTAAATGGTTTAAGAGTAGACATTTAACACTAAACAAAAAAAAGATGCATCTCCCAGATTGATTTATATTGTTGTAATGATTTCTTTCTTTCTTAAAGACTATTACTGCATTTGAAACTACTAGAAGCAAATCTGAAAGAATAAAGCATCTTACTATATTTATTGGAGTAGACTAAGCTTCTTAATTCAAGCAAATCTCCTACATGATAATGAAAATGTATGCTTAGAATGATACTTTGTGCCTAGAGAAAGCTAAAACTATTATTTAGTGAAGTAATAATGAAATTTGCATCTGGTAAAATTCACATACATGTACCGTTGATTTCTATAGTGCATTTTCTAAGAGTACTTGAATTTAAATGGGTGACAAACTTTGGAAATTGTTAAAATTATGAAATTGCAATACTGACTTTTAGTTAACAGTATTAACACATTTAGTATCAATTTTGAATTAGGTAAGCTAAGTCCATAAAAATTTTACTAGAGAAATTTTTTATGACATCATGTAAAATAATTTGTACCTTTTTGGTGCATTTGTATGTAAAATACTTTTGAAAAGTAAAGTATTGACACCCTCAGTCAGGGGGCAACACATAATGTATGGGTAAGGCGCAAGGCATAAATTCTAACCCAACTTCTAACTTAAGCCTTATGTTTAAGTGGGAGCAGGTAGAAGGGACATACTTTCCTGAGTTTCAAAGCTATTGTTAACCCACCACAAATTTCTCGGTTATAAAAAAAATATGGCTATTAACATCTAGGTCATGTTTTCTTGAACTTTAAGAATCATTGTGCTATTTTGTTCTCGGATGTCATATTATTTAAAAGTTCTTTGCATGACAGCTCATGATTTTGAAGGGTTAAAACAGTCAAGTTCACTAAAATATGTCATTAAACCCTTGAGCAATTCTGTTGTTAAGCATAATTTGCTTGCTCACAAGGACAAAGATATTCGACTTCTGGTCATTGGCATCTACTTCTGCGGAATTGTCCGTGTGCTGGCACCAAATCCTGAATTTACTGATGCAGTGTCTAGGGTAAAGTTTGACTTTATGCAGTTGTTTCTATTATATGGTGTTGTCCATGCTACCTTCCTCTTTACCCCTCTCCCTGTTCGTAATTGATAGTAGTTGTAATACTGTCATTGTGATTGCTGATTTTCTGAATTTGTAATAGGATATATTCGGACTTCTTGTCAATATCTTCTTAGAGCCTGAAGATACCATGAATACTTACTTCAGCATGAGGGTACAACTGTTAGAAACTGAGGTTTTGTTTGCTAATGCTAGATATTGCCTGCGAAGAGTTGGTTAAAAAAATGTTCAAGAACTTTTTCTTGGGACTGAAATGACATATTACTCTTTATGTTACTCTTGACTTTAAAGTGTGACCCGACAGGAAACGATCATTAAGATTTCATGTTCATCTGTTTTTGCACAACATACACTTATTTACTATGTAGTGGAAAGATTTTCTATTGGACTATGATTTATAATATTGACATATCAATTTACCATAATCAATCAAATCATTCTACGAAAGTGTAGGTATGTCGAGTATAAGCATCCTATAAGTGATTTGTCCAAAGGTTTTGCTACCAATTAGATCTTCCGAATTTACAATATCTCAAAGCCTATGAATTCTATAAAGAGTTAAACCCATTTTCTTGAAATCATCCAAGGCTAATACTATAGACTATCTGGTATGCTAAATGATATATGCTCATACCATGCAAGAGAAGTATGGTCTAGCCTTTCTCAACTTCTATCTGTGAAAGTATTTGCTCTCTTCATCTTGATTTCAAAGAAGAATTTGTGAAAGTTATAGGATCTATGTATGACTTTATGTGGAGATTAGTAGTTAGAGTACAAGTGTTGGGCCCGTGCTTGCACGGCATATTGCATCCAATATATATATATATATATATATATATATATATATGTAACATATTGAGATTGAACCA
>JAJOOF010003492.1:0-23894 GCA_029582545.1 Solanum lignicaule | reverse complement strand
AACCCAATTCTAAGCCCTATTTAAGTATTTTAAGTCCCAAAACTACCTATTCTAAATCATTCTCCTAAATCCTAAATTTCCCTCCAAGTTCTTCCCTAAAGTTCTCTCCAAAGCTAAGGAAAAAGAAGGTAGGGCTTCACTCCAAGGTTTCCATTTCATCATAGCTTTTGGGCCTTAATCACTAAGGTATGTTAGTATTCACCTGTGGAGTCCTTTCCTCCATAGGATTCCCAAGTCTTTCGATTTTACAAGTTAAATCTTCAATTCAAGTTAGGTTTTATTCAATCTTCATGAGTTCTTCTCAATTATGATTCAATTAGTTGTTTTGTATCTTCTAATGCATGAATTGAAATATTTACATGATTTTGATTTGAATTCATATGAACCCATGGATGATCCATTATTTTTTACTATGAACACATGATGAAGCTTATGAATTGTGATCTATGAATTTATAAAGATATGCATGATTTTATGAAATTGATTAAATGATTTGAGGATGTTTTTAGATGAAAGTATAAATGAAACTGTGAAAAGTTTCCTCATAAGCTACTATGATCATGATTGTGAAAAGTTTTCTCACATAACGATTCATAAGGTTGCGAGGTTTTCTCACCTAAGTTGAATCAAGTTTTAGGAGCTATTCTAAATAACTTTATCTTGGATTGGTTGCTTCATTGTCCCTTTCCATGGATGATGAAATGAATATGCTTAAAGACTATTCCGTGGGACTTTACTTAGCACCAAGAGGATATTAAGATGGAGGCTCTCTCTTTAGTATAGGTCAAGTCTCTAGTAGCAATCTCCTTGTTCCTAACTACATGCCACCGTAGGATGTCTTAGTTAGTGGATCCACGTAAGATAGAAGTTTATGGTCCTTACCTTGGCAAGTAGGACATCTCTTTTTGGTGTGGGACAAACACTAGATTCCATGTTTTAGCTCACATGGTCTATGCCAATTAATGGTAAACATACCACAATAATGAACTAAGGGTACTTCCTAAGTATCTCACCAAATGTTTTAAATATGTTAAGCTTGCACTGACAATGATTATGACTTATGTTTTCTAATCCTTTCATCTTATGATTTGGCTTGGTCATTGCATGTCATAAAAAGTATTTTTAGCATGATTTCATAATTTTTATGCATTGCTATCATACTTAGTACATTCTATGTACTAATATATACTTGTGCCTACATTGTTTTATTAATGTAGGGTCCGACTATTCTACCTCACATACTTGTGGCTAGTTGATCTAATTGACGATTCAAAGATCAAGAATTGGTGAGTCCTCATGTTTCTAGGACCATGGAACTTTTATTACTTTCTGTATTTCAGTTTTCAGACATATGTATGTGGTGAATATATTACATCCCAACCACTTCTTTTGATGTATTAGATGGCTTGATGAGACTATGTTAGACTTCGGCTTTGTCAAACTCGTTAATGATATGAGAACGCTACTTTTGAAATCTTTATTTCTATTATATTGTATGATGCATGCTAAGTGACTTGTGTAGGGCCTTTCGGGGTTCTATACGCCATGTTACACCTAGCGTATACTTTGGGTCGTGACAAACATAAATGTAAATAACTTAGTCAAACTCATAAATCCCCCAAAACTTGATTGTCACATGTACAAGCATCTAATGTATTACAACTGAATTAAAAGAAAATAAAAATCTCAAATGTCACTGTCTCTAGAGTAGAACAAGAACATGATAAAGGGACAAGAGAGTCCGCTGAGATGACAAGCAACTACCTCTCAAGTCTCCACAGAAAAGCCTCAGATGGAGTATAGAAGAAGGGTAATCATAACAATCTGGGCTCGTAACCTAATATAGAAGAAATGAGTGAAAACTGAACAACACGATACCCAGCAAGCAAACCACTAAACACTAGGTAAAGGAAAATAGAATACGGGTACTCCTAACATCCCAACCGAATCTCCATAACTACAATCTGTACAGAAATCAGCCAAACCTAACAGTTCACAGTTCATATAGTATTTAATACAATAACAACACTTCTACGATTACAAGTCGACAAACATAAAAGAAAATTCAATCCATCAATTACAAGTTTCACAACAACACTCACATGTTCAATGATAGAGATGATATGCAATGCAATGAAATGCCATGTAAAGTGATGCATATTTTTCCTACGATACACATCCACTGAGCCTCAGACTGGAATCTATTGGGGACGCACAAGGTTCATGTATCCACCGAAACCATTTCCTATCGGCATAATCGTCACGCATTGAAAGCATTTCCTATCTGCATCATCATCACAATAGATCTCGTCACAGTATTTCAAAACCAATGAAAAAATGCATGTTCACACAATAATGAGGAGATGAATTTTTTTGTATCAATTCACAATTCATAACCACTCAATCATAGTATTTCATCAATAACATATCAATATTAGCACTCAAATCATTCACAACATGCTACCCAACTATGGATAACTTAGTCAAACTCATAAATACCCCCAAAATTTGATTATTACGTGTACAAACCTCTAATGTATTACAACTGAATTGAAAGAAAAAACAAGTCTTAAATGTCATTGTCTCTAGAGTATAATAAGAACATGATAAAGGGACAAGAGGGCCCGCTGAGATGGCAAGCAACTACCTCTCAAGTCTCCACAAAAAAGCCTCAAATGAAGTATAAAAGAAGGGTAATCACGCAGATCTGGGATCGTAACCTACACAATTGTAGAAGCAACGAGTGAGTACAAAACAACATGATACCCAACAAGCAAACCACTAAACACTAAGCAAAGGATAATAGAATAAGAGTTCTCCTAAAATCTCAACTGAACCTCCACAACTACAACCTGCACATAAATCAACTCAACCTAATAGTTCGCAGTACTGTACCACATCACATTCGAAAAGAAGGAAAAATGTAGGTTACTAGAATCTAATGCAAGTACCGACGAAACCACCGACGGTCCGTAGGTCAAACCATGAACTGTAGGTGGAAACCATTGGTGGAAAGCTTAAATGATTTAGAATGTCAAGTGCAGTATCTTATTACAGTTCACCTATGGAGCTCTTTCCTCCATAGGGTTCCTAAAATCCCCAATTTTGTAAAGTTAGATTACCCAATCAAAATAGGGTTTTTATTCAATTATCGTGAGTTCATTTCAATGTTGATCCAATTGATTGATTTATGTCTTTTTATGCATGAATTGAAGTAATTGTGTGTTTTTAAGTTGAATCCCCATGAACCCATGCCTAACCCATGTTTTCTAAACTATGGTGATAAAATGTGGGTTTTGAACTATGAAAGATGACTTTATGACGATATGCATGTTTCTTATGAAATTGGTGAAAACGATTTAAGGATGCTTTGAGAGTGAAGTATAAATATTATTGTTGTTGTGAAAGGATATTCTCCCATAAAAGATTCGTAGAGTTGAAAGGTTTTCTCAACTAATCTTTGAATCAAGAACTAGGAGCTATTCTAATGAATTCTAGTTTGAATTGGCCACTTGATGTGCCCTTCCATTAATAATAAGACAAGTTAAGATTTATGACTATTTCGTGGGATTTATGCTTAGTACCGAGTGGATATTGAGATGGAAGCTCCTCCGTAGTAGAGGTCGGGTTTCTAGTTGCAATCCCCCTATCCCATAACTATGTGCCATTATAGGTTTGTCTTAGATAAGCATTAGCTAGTGGATCCACTTAAGCTAGAAGTTTATAGTTCTCACCTTGGCAAATAAGGACATCTCTTTTCAGTGTGGGATAGACACTGAATTCCATGTTATAGCTCACATGGTCTATATGTCGGTTAATGGATATTTCCCCCAATAATGTACTTAGGTTACTTCCATAAGTATCTCACATGTGTTTTGAAGATGATTTAACTAGCATTGACCATGATCACGATTTATGTTTTCTAACTTTTTTTATCTTATGGTTTATCATTGGCCATTGCATTTCATGTAAAGTCCCTTTAGCATGTATCATAAATCTTATGCATTGCCATCATACTTGGTGCAGTCTTTGTACTAACACATACTCTTGCCTACATTGTTTTCCCCAATGTAAGGTCTGACGCTCCTACCTCCCATAATCGTGGCTAGTTGGTACTTTGTAGCTATTGAAGATTGGTGAGTCCTCATGTTCCGAACTGAAAATATTTAATGCTTAAAGTCCTTATTTTCGGATGTTGTATGTGATGTATTGGTTACGTCCCAATCACTCTTTGATGTAATAGATGCCTTTGAGACTGTTAGACTTTCACTACGTTTTTGACAAACTCTTTAATATAAAAGTGTCTTTTGAACTCTTTAATTTCTATTTTCTTGTATGATGTATGCTAAGTGGCTTGTGTAGGGCCTCTCGGGGTCCTATACGCCATGTCACGTCTAGAGTGTACCTTGGGTAGTGACAAACTTGGTATCATAGTATAAGGTTTAGAAAGGTCCTAGGGAGTCTCTAAGCTACGTCAAGTAGAGTCTATTTCATAAGTGTGAAGCATGACACATTTATGAATAAGAAGCTATAAGATGACTAGGAAACTCAACTTCTTTCATTACTCTAAAGTCATGCGATAGAGTGTAACTCTATGTGTCCTTCTCTCCTAATCCCTATCTGATTCTTTTCAGTATATTTCCCCTCGAAGAACATACGTTAGGAAGAATGCGAAATGGGAAGCTCCTCCTGAAGCTCCTCAAGTTCGATCGACCCTTTGGCCAAGCAAGTAACTAATGCAGAGCTTAGGGCTGCTTTTCAAGTGTTGGCTCAAGCCATGATGACTCAAGCCAATAGAGAGGTTGTGGTCCCTGTGAACCCAAATATGGGTACAACAACATCTAGAGTGAGGGACTTCACTAGAATGAATCCTTCGGAGTTTCATGGCTCCAAGGTTTAGGAAGATCCTCAAGAGTTCATTGATGAAGTGTATAAGGTGTTGATGATCATGGAAGTGACGCCGGTGGAATTGGCTGCTGATAACGTCCAAATATACTTCTTGAAAATAAATATAAACGATCGTATGCAATATATTTATCCTACTATGAGTCAGGGTCGATCCCACAGAGAATATGGAAGAATATTGTCAATAGCAAATATTTAACTCGATAGTCGTTATTTAAAAAAAGGGGGGGATTTAAATTGAAAAAAATATATTAAAATAGCTTTGAACTAAATATTTATTTATATTCAGATTATTACAAATAACTGGGAATGTGTTCCCCATGATTTCATAAAATAGCAAGAATATTGTACTAGTGATCTATTTCAATTTTTAACATGCAAGGTTGGTAAGTTAGGTATCCCTAAGTGATTGGTAATCCAAGTAGGGACTTTTACCTCGCAACTTGGTAAGTCTACGAGTGTGTACTTTATTAACCCTTACTTTTCTCCCGAATTAGCCCTCGTGTCAATTGAGGGGTATTAACCCTCACGTCAACTGATTAAAGTCAGGCTATTAGATAGTAGCAAATCCTTAACTAAATCACCATTGTTTAATCCTTTTCTCATTCATTACCCCCTTGTTAAGGCAAGTAGGAACGAGGTGAGTTCTAATGTTCGCCACCATTAAAAAACATTCTAAACGAAAGGATTAACAATACATGCATCAAAATTATTCAAGAATCACTTTGTACATAAACTTACTTTAATAATTCATTATGGTTTCCACAACTCTAGTTATGAAATTTAGCTACTCATTATCTCCAAAAACACAATCAAAATTTATCAAAATAAATATGCTTGAGTTAATCATAAAAATTTAAGAACAATAGCTAAATTATCTTTTACTAATCGCGAATACAAATAAATAATAAAGGATAAGAAAGAATAAACCACAATTCTCCGGCCTCCACGACAGCTCTTCCAAAGTTCCTAAGCTATAAGAAAATTAATATTGTGTATTGTTTCTTGGTTCTTGGCTTCCTAAAGAATAATTTTTCATGCCCTATTTATAGATATAGAAACCCCTAAATAAAATAATTGAGTTCAAGACAAATTAGGAGATCAAAACCCAATTAAATTGGGTTTTTCGTTGTTTTCTTCTTTTTTTCAGTTTCTAGAAATGTTTCATCACCGCCTCAAATTTGAAGGTATCTTCTTCAGCTGCCATGCCACGTGTACAACAATAACAAAATTAGCAAAATTTTCAATTCTGCTTCTAAGCGCCGTATACATAAATATATTATAATATTGAATTAAATTTATTAAGTTGCCTACTTGATCTCTTTCTATAATCTTTATCTTTAATTAGTTTTAGCTCCAAACTTCTTTATCTTTACACCAATTTACTCCTACAAATAAAATACACTATTTAGCACAATTCATAAAATTTATGCTAAAAAAGGATAATTAAAAGATTAAATATGAGGCAAATAATGATTAAATATGTATATTTTTAGCCTCACATCAGCTGCTTATCAACTTAAGGGTATTGCTCAAGTTTGGTTCAACCAATGGAATGAAGAGAGGGTAGTTGATGTGGTTCCTCTTGATTGAGAAAAGTTTAAGGTTACTTTCCTTGATAGGTTCTTTCCCCTTGAAATGAAGGAGACAAAGGTACTTAAATTCATCAACCTTTGTCAAGGAAACATGAGTGTGAAGGAATATATTTTGAAGTTCACACAATTGTCTAGATATACTCCAACTATGGTTGCCGATGCTAGGGCAAGGATGAGTAAGTTTATTTCAGGAGTGTCCGAGATGGTAGTAAAAGCATGCGTACCGCCATGCTCATTAATGAAATGGACATTTATCATCTACTGGTGAATGCGCAATAAATACAAGAAGAGAAACTTAAGGAAAGATCTAGGGACACAAAGAAGGCAAGGACCGGTGAGAGTGACTTTTCACATTCAAGGTCTAATGGACATGGTCGTTTTAAGATCCGACAAAGGTTTTTTGGATAAGGTTCATCTAATGCGCCTCCTAAATTCAACAAAGATAGGGTGTCTAACCATACACATCAAGGAGGAAATGGTGGTGGATTTTCATTGTCTACTTGTGCTAAATGTGGAAGGAAGCATGAGGGTAAATGCTTAGCCGATATGGATGGTTGCTTTGGTTGTGGCAAGAGTGGCCATAATATAAGGGATTTTCCATCACATACGGCTAAGGGAAGAGAAGGTAGGCAAGATACGCCTAGTGGTTTGGGTTCAAGTGCTCCAAAGAAAAATAGATTTTATACACTCTAGACTCATCATGAGCAAGAGGGTTCTCCCGATGTGGTTACCGGTATGTTGAAAGTCTTTCATCTTGATGCTTATGCTTTGATTGATCCCGGTGATACCTTGTCTTTTGTAATGCTATATGTGACTATGAGGTTTGATATTCTTTCAGATGTGTTGTTAGACCTGTATTTTGTCTCTACTCTTATTGGTGAATCCATTGTGGCAAAGAGAATCTATAGAAATTGCCCCGTCTCCTTATCCCATAGAGTCACCAATGTTGATCTTGTAGAGATTGATATGTTAGATTTCAATGGTATTCTCAGTATGTATCGGTTGCATTCTTGCTATGCTTCTATTGATTATGTAACCCGAGTGGTCAAATTTCAATTTCCAAGTGAACCCATCCTAGAGTGGAAAGGGGGAAGTTCTATGCCTAACAGTCAGTTTGTTTCTTGTCCTAAAGTTATAAAGATGATTTCAGGGTTGCTTATACCATCTATTTAGGGTGAGGATATGGATTCCGAAACATCTACTCTTGAGTTGGTCTCCATTGTTTATGAGTTTATGGAAGTGCTTCCTGATGATATACCCGGTGTTCCTCTCGAAAGGGAAATAGACTTTTGTATTGACCTTCTCCTAGATACGCAACCTATCACTATTCCTCCTTACCGAATGGCTCTAGAAGTTAAGGAATTAAAGGATCAATTGAAAGATCTGTTGGATAAGGGTTTCATCCGATCGAGTATCTCTCCATGAGGTGCTCCATTTTTGTTTGTTTGAAAGAAAGATGGTTCACTTCGTATGTGTATCGATTACTGTTAGTAAAATAAGTTTACCATTATGAATAAGTATCCTCTTCTAAGGATAGATGACTTATTTGATCAACTTTAAAGAGCGAGATACTTCTCTAAGATTTACCTCTGGTCGGGTTATCACCAATTGAGGGTGAAAGAGGATGACATTCTGAAAATGACTTTTCAAACTCAGTATGGTCATTATGAGTTTTTGGTGATGTCCTTTCGCTTAAATAATGCTCCGGCCTTATTTATGGATTTGATGAATAGCGTGCTTAGACAATACATTGATATGTTTGTGATTGTGTTCAACGATGATATCTTGATCTATTCAAGGAGTGAAGACGAGAATACAAATCATCTGAGGATTGTGTTGTAAGTCCTCAAGGATCAACAACTCTTTGCAAAGTTTAGTAAGTGCAAGTTTTGGTTAAGATCCATGGATTTTCTTGGTCACATTGTTTTCGAAAAGGGTATTGAGGTAGATCCTAAGAAGATGGATGCGGTGAAGAGTTGGCCTAGTGATACACTCAAATTACACCTCTCTTAAATAAGCATAAGCGATCGTTGTCAAATAGAGAACCCAACTTGTAGGTTTGGGTCGATCCCACAAGGAATATGGTTCAGACTTATACTCACTCACAATTATCTCTATTTAGTCAAACTATTCCCGAGAAAAGTAAACATGGGTTTTTTGTAAACAAGTAACAGATTGTTGATTTGAATCAACACGTAACAAGCCAACAAGATTCACAATTTGAGATATCAATATAAGAAGGAAACTAGGGTATATGTGTTCCCCACAAGCTCTTAACGCAATAATCCTAATAATAGTAATCCTTTCCTAGTGTTTGACATGCAAGGCCTATAAGTTTTGTATTCCTACGTGATTGGTAATCCTAGCAGGAACTTTCACCATGCAACTTGGTAAGTCTACGGGTGTGTGCATAACTTACCCTTACATTCACCCCACATTAGTCATCGTATCAATTTAGTTAATTTTCACCCTCACTTCAATTGATAGCAGACTATTAGATAACATCAAATCCTTAACTAAATATCTATTATTTAATCCTTTTCTCATTCGTTACCCCTTTGGTAAGGCAAGTAGGAACAAGGCTAGTTCTAACGTTTGCAATGGTTAAAAAGACTTCTAAACGAAAGGATTAACAATACATGCATAAACACTATTCAGGAATTACTTAATTATTACTCATACTTTGTTAATTGCTCACGGTTCCCACAACCCTAGTTGTAGATTTAGCTACTCATTCTTGAGAGTTTACAATTCATAATTAAGTTAAAAGAATTCATGAACTTACAATGAGAATAGATGAATACCAAAATCTTAAATTGAAATTTGCATAAACCGACTTTCAGAAATTAAATTGTTAAGTGTTTGCAAAAAAGAATTCCAAAAGACCAAAAACTAAATGTATACAATAATGTCTAACCCTAAAAAAGGGGAATAACAACTAATATTTATAGAAAACAAAACCTAAACCAACTAGGAAACAAAATAAGGAAAATTAGTCTAGGACTAGGTTTCGACTGACGGCTTGACCTACAGACTGTGGTTCGACCTACGGTCCATGGTGTACCTCCGTGGACAAACACTTGGAAAATAAATCAGGTACTGGAACTTTCAATTCTCTGATCCCAAACGACGGATGTGCAGGACGGGTTGTTACTCGACCTACGGTCTGTCGTTAGCTTCGTGGTTCCAAACTTGGTCAGATTTCCCTAATCTTCCACCTATGATCACCACCTATGGGCCATTACTGGACGTACGGTCTATGGCTGGTTCCGTTGGTTGCTGTTGCTGCCAACTTCAGTCCCGTTTTCTCTCAAGCGCTTCCAAACCAATTTCCTGCAAAAGAGTTCATAAAAACATTATTTCTAATAACAAAATAGCTCAAGCCACACACAAAATCTAAGTAAAATGCATTGAAAATACCGTAAACGCACGATATATCAACACCCTCAACTTAAACTTGTTGATTGTCCTCAAGCGACAAACTAAGACTCTAACGACATTTGCGTAGAAGCAAACATACAAACTCAAACAATCACATGGCCTTCTGAATCAATTGCATCACCTTAGTGCAAGTCTTTTCATCTTGACTCAACAAGCTAACTCATGTGGATGTAAACATGACATAGACCAAGCAATAGACGTCACCACATACACTTTTAACAATCACCAAAGTACCAACTTTCCAATAATGTAACTAGTTCCCTCACTTCAAAGAAATCCTCATTAACACAACAAATATGATTTTTAAGTTCAAGGATTTATTCAATACTCACGCTCAAAAGTGAATTCATATACAGTTAGTTCTCAATACCATAGGCTTGCCCTTATTTTCACTGCACAAACTCTTCCAACTAATCACTAGGATCACTATAGGACTTTCTTAGCTTGTAACGTAGGTTCATGGTCAGGTAGGGTACATTTGGATACTTTTAGTGAATTTTCTGCCCTCCTTGACATTACATTGGCTTCTTACCTCTTTTCTCAACCAATTCTTGACATATTTTTGTTTTCTGCTCTTTTCCTCGACTTTCTTCAGCACATATGTGACTTTGACTTTATCGCTCTTCTTTTCACTTTTTCTTTTTCATTTTTTGTTTCTTATTATCATTATCACTCTTTTTGTTTCTTTCGACTTTAGTCACATCTTTATATATCTTTTTGTTTCTTCTACACATAACTCTTTTCATACCCTTTTCTTTCAATTTCCTTTTTTATAGCCACCCTCAACTTATGTATTTTGCATGAGTTGAGGTGCACAATATCCGATGTCAGACTAGGGCCAAGATTAAGGTAACTTTTTGAATTAGTCACCCTCAACTTAGGCTTTTGGCCTAAGTTAAGGTGCACATGTCCAAGGAGGGACCATGGCCAAAACAAACTTTTAGGGAAGGTGAGTTAGGTGCATTGAAAGAAGTGGTCTACATTAGGCTCAAACATTTGGATCGGATGGAGCATTTATTTCTTTGGGTTGGATCTTTTTAGGCTTAAGTGGACTTGTTAGAACAAGGGCCTACGATCATTTCCCAATTCCTAGCCTAGATTATCTTCACAGGACCAATGGGGCAAGTTCTAGATTGACACATACAATATGAATATACAAAATCCACTCACACACACTAGAACACTGTTTCATTACCGGATTATTGAATTACCCAGTTCAAGTTTTAGCTTAAGTCATGCTATCATACCCGTTCCTTATCATGTCATATGAATATCCAACACATTCAACTCATTAAACCTATATATCTAGCACATTACAAAATTTTGGACATGTATCAATTACATGCTTCTCATGCCATCATGCTTACCATTCTTCTATTACTTCTACAGATACATTCCTAAACATGCCGGTTCAACATAAAAGTAAATCAGTCCCTTGGGAAAAAAGAACACAGGCAAGAAAACCCCAAGGGAGGATTATGAGTTGGTTACTCAGACTTCACCCTATCACTCACAACCCATTTACCCTACCCCAAACAAAATATGGTGTAATTTCCCTCAATGCATAAACAAAAGAAAAGTAAAGTATATGGTGAAGCAAACCTGTGGCGCATATGCGCCGAAGATCCATCAAGATGCGGGTGGGTTCGATTTCCCAGAACCTGCTGGATCAAAAATAGGGACATCATCAGTAACACCCTCATCAACAGCAGGAACACCATCAATACTTCTTGAACCCGATGCACCAACAAACTCCATCTCACGGGCTATCCATAAACGCAACTCCTCCTCGAATAAAGACTGTTTCTGGGCAGCATCAGGCTCCTGCCTCTCCCTCTTCTTAGCTTAGAGGTCCTCCTCAGCATCAAAAGTATGACTAGAAGAATAGTAGCGTTTTCCAGACACTTGGGAGGGGTCTGGTAGAGGCATAGTATCACCGAAAAGGAAAGACATCACCACCTCATCCTCCTTAATCCTAGGTGCAGGATCAGGCCTCTTTAAAACTCTCAACTCAAAGGAATCTAGTCTCTTGTGGACAACCTGAATCTTTACCACCCCGGCAAAGCTAATGTAGTTGTGGGTGCCCTATGTAGATTGTCCATGGGTAGTGTGGCTCATGTAGAAGATGAGAAGAAGGAATTAGTTCGTGACGTGCATAGGTTGACCCGGTTAGGTGTCCAACTAGTGGATTCCACCAAGGGTGGAGTTATGGTCCATCATAGTTCCAAATCGTCCTTTGTGGTTGATGTGAAGTCTAAACAAGGCCTTGATCCCATATTAGTGAAGTTGAAAGAATCAGTACTCAACAAGTCCATTGAGGCTTTCTCCCAAAGGGGAGATGGGGTGCTTAGGTACTAAGGTAGATTATGTGTTCCAGATGTTGATGGCTTAAGAGAACAAATTTTAGAAGAGGCTCACGGTTTGTGGTATTCTATTCATCCGGGAGCTATCAAGATGTACCATGACCTACGGGAAGTCTATTGGTGGAATGGTATAAAGAAGGATATAGAGGATTTTGTGGCCAAATGTCTGAATTGTCAACAAGTTGAGGCCGAGCACCAAAGACCCGGATGGTTGTCCCAAGATATAGATATTCCCACTTGGAAGTGGGAGGATGTGAATATGGATTTTTTTGTGGGGTTGCCTTGTATTCGAAGGCAACATGATTCTATTTGGGTCATTGTTGATAGAATGACAAAGTTCGACCACTTTATTCCCGTCAAGACTTCATTTTCGGCTGAAGACTATTCCAAGTTGTACATCAATGAGATAGTGAAGTTGCATGGGGTCCCCTCATCTATCATTTCGGATCAGGGTACTTAATTTACTTCACACTTTTAGAAGGCATTCCAAAAAGGGCTTGGTACCAATGTCGAACTTAGTACCGCTTTCCACTCTCAAACGGATGGTCAAGTGGAACACACCATTCAAACCTTAAAGGACATGTTGAGGGCATGTGTGATAGATTTCAAGGGTAGTTGGGATGACCATCTCCCATTGATAGAGTTTGCCTACGACAATAGTTACCACTCAAGCATTGCCATGGCTCCGTTTGAAGCACTATATGGTAGGAGGTGTAGATCTCCGGTTGGTTGGTTTGAAGTAGGGAATTTGCTATAATTGGTCCCGAACTAGTTTATGAGGCTATTGAAAAAGTTCGACTCACTAGAGAGAGGTTGAAGACGGCCCAAAGTCGGCAAAAGTCCTATGTCGATGTTAGGAAGAGGGATCTAGAATTTGAGGTTGGTGATTGGGTCTACTTAAAAATCTCACCTATGAAAGGTGTGATGAGATTTGGTAAGAAGGGGAAGCTTTGTCCCCGGTATGTGGGCCCATATCAAATCTTAAAGTGTATTGGGAAGGGTGCCTATGAATTAGACTTGCCTAATGAATTGGCTTTGGTTCACCCAGTATTTCATGTTTCTATGCTCAAAAAGTGTATTGGTGGTCCAGTATCCATCATTCCTTTAGAGGGTTTGGGAGTTGATGATAGTCTTTCCTATGAAGAGATTCCGGTAGAAATCCTAGACCGGCAAGTTAAGAGGTTAAGAAACAAAGAGGTATCTTCTGTTAAGGTTTTATGAAGGAATCACTTAGTTGAGGGTGCTACATGGGAGGCCGAGGCCGTTATGAAATCCCGCTATCCTCATCTTTTTCCTTCTAATCCTATCCAAACTTGAGGTAAGTAGTATTCTTGAGTTGGTATTTTGGAAGTCATATGTGCTATAAGTGTTCTTTATGATTTCCTTATGATATGCATATTCTTGTGAGAATTCATGTTTAGCATAAATTGAGTTTTCATGATTTATATTTTCCTCATGTTGATTTGCATTTTAGTATAATGATTGCATATTTGACTTCATGAGGTGAACCGATGAACATGCTTAGTTATGATTTTGATGAAATGACATGTTGGCTCCATATTGTTGTGTTGAGCTTGCTTGAGTTGGAGAAGGTAGTTCCTCCCATGTTTATATGAAATGATAAGTTTTGTGCATAATGGGTTGTAGATGTAGTTTCCTATTTCCTTGTGTCGCATTATTTATGTATTGAAAATGGAGTTGATGTTTCCTCATTTGCATTGTGCATTATTCTTATGTTTCATGCATGATGGGCTGCTAGTCTTGAGTCTCTATTTTCATAAGGTGTCTAGATCGTCATTCGAGGACGAAAAGTTCCCAAGGGGGAGATAATGTAACACCCCGAAAAATGGTAGGTTAAACTAGAGCCTAACGTAAGGATTAAAAACTATAAAATGACTCCCCGTAGATTAGTAGACCATCTAAACTTGACATAGGGGTTTTAGGAGTCAAGGCCTAAGGGACAAGTGCCAATCAAAAGGGGAAAGCCAAGGCCAAAGGCCAAGGTTGCCCCAAACTTGAGCACACTGCCCCAAGCTCCACGGCCACCACCACGGCTCGTGGTCATGACCACGGCTTGTGGGAGGTCTCGTGGAGTGGCCTTGGAAAAGGGAGAGAAGCCACCCAAAACCTTAGCCATTGCCTCAAAATTCATAGAAGGGACCACGGCTCGTGGTCTTGACCACCACTCGTGGATCCCTTCGTGAATGAGACTTGGGCATGGGCGCTTGGGGGAATGAGGTAGCCTAGCTACTGCCTCACCCTTCACGAGTAGGACCACGGATCATGGTCCACTTCACGACTCGTGAAGGTACTCGTGAGGATGCCTTAGGCTCCTTGGCCTTGAGCTCCAAAGACATGGCTACTGCCCCACCTTCACGAGGGGGACCACGGGTCGTGGTCCTCATCACGGCTCGTGAAGGTGGCTCGTGACACATGGGCGTGGACTTTAAGTGGAGGTTAGTTAAGTCAATTCCTATTTTAGTCCAACTTAAGTGAGGTCGTTTTGGGCATTTTTGGAGGTAATATATAAGTTGTTTTAAGTCCAAATTCACCCAAAATAAGTCATTACACTCAAACACCCAATTGAAATAAAAAACTCCCTCTTCTCTCAATATTTCTCTCTCTAAACACAAGGAAGAAGATAGAAGCCATTGAAGCTAGGGTTTGTGGATTCCAAAGGTTCTTCCCCAAATTTCTTGAAGTTTCTTAGTTAAGGTATGGATGATTTTAATCCTTGGGTAGCTATCACCCAAGGAGCCCCTTCAAACTATGTTTTTAACATTTCAAATCCCCCAAATCTAGGGTTTGCAATCTATAACATGGGTCTCCTTCTAAAACGTTTTCAATTGATTATTTATGGTTGATTATGGTTGGTTATGATGATTTATGGTTGGATTAATGGAGTATTGATGTTTTATGATGAAAATATCCCTTGTACCCATGATTTCCCCTTCTTCCTAAATTGTGAACTATGTATGGCTTGATTGATGATGGGAACTTGACAATTGATTATGTTTACATTGATTAGGTTGTTGAATCGTGATATCTCTCTATCTAATGTGATAATTCTAGAAGTTAGGATTGATCTTGATTCATAGCCTTGAAGGGAAATTTGTTAGGGTTTACACATGTTAATGAGGTTTGTATATGAACATGTGATTCACTTAGATAGTGATGATCCTATGACTATTGCGTAATTATGGTATTGATGCAAGATCCTTCTTCCCTATACCCTTACACTTGATTATGTATGAAGCATGTATGTATGTTAAGATTAGCTTGTTGCGTTGATTGAAAGGCTATTCTCATGAAACACTATGAATGTTATGTGAAAGGTTTACTCACATGTTGAAGATTCTAAGATTGAAATGACATTCTCACCTAATGAATCAATGAGCTATTATGATGTATGTTGGTTGAGTGCCTAGTGCATTCTCTTATAACCATGAACTTATGTAAAGACTAATATGAATTCTAAAGGGAATTATGCTTAGCACCGAGTGGATATGAGTATGAGATGGGTTCCTTCATGCTAGTAGTTGGGTTCCCAATATGGTTATCTCATGAGATGGAAACCTCCATGTTAGTAGTTAGGGTTTCTAGAAGCAATCTCCTTATCCCATAACTATGTGCCCACATAGGTCTTTAGCTAGTGGATCCACCTAAAAGCTAATATGTACGTTCTACCTTAGGCAAGTAGGACACCTCTTTTCGGTGTGGGGGTAAAACACCGGATTCCATGTCGCTCACATGGTCTATGTCGGTTAATGCTATTTTCCCTATATGATACGAATATGAACTATGATAAGAACATTGACTTTAATTGTGACTTCTTAAGAGTACTACTTAGTATGTGCGGGGGTATGGGACTTCACTTATGCATTGCACAAGTGGGCTTTAAGAGGGGTTATGGTGAGGTTCTCTTATGTTATGAAGCCTTATGGATTATGTATGTATGATATGTATGAATGTTAAGGTTGACTTTACTTGTTACACATTATGAATATGAATAACTCCTTACTTATGTGTGTTGGTTATGGATGAGGCAAAAGTAAGATATGTATGTTGTTGGTGACTTAAATGTGATACTTAGCATTTGGTAGGGTTATGGGAGCTTAACTTTGCATTGCACTAGTATGGCTTTGGGTTGCTTATATGTTGGTTTGACTTATGTTTCTTCATAAATGTGCATAATGGATTTTAAACTTGATAATGACATGATTTCAACTAAATGTCCCTTTTATGCATGTTTTAAGAATTTTTGTGCATGACTTCCATACTTAGTACATTATTTGTGCTAACCCATATTTTCTACATTTACTATGAGTGTAGGTTCCGGTCGTTGAGACACAGTTCTTCTTTCAAGTGAAGCTTGGGTTGACTATTCCCTAGGCTTGGTGAGTCCTCAAGATTCGAGGACAAGACATTATCCATTTTAGCTTCTATTGTACTTTCTATGTTTGAGACTTTATTGATGTAAAGGGTATTTGACCCTATTTGTATTCTCTATTTTACTAGATAGTGATTGAGACAATGTCTAGACTCTTATTTTCGTTTATGAAAAAGAAGTTGACTTCGATTGTAAAAGTTATTAGTCGTATCTCACTAATATTACCTTATAGACAATATTTGTTAGTATGTTTTTCTTGTCATCTAACCAGATGTGCTTTGCACGTGTATTCCACTTAATCTGTTTAGATGTCATATGAACATGTGGAGATGTCATACAACTTTTAAATGATTCATATATATTCACATATTTTCACATTTTTTGTGAGTTTTATTAAAAAAAAAACTCGAAAAAATTTAAAATAATATATTTTGAAGTTAGAAGATCTTGTTAACTTGATAATACATTTGTGACATATATAAATACTGAAATATGAACTTTTCTTCGTCGAAAATACTGAAATATTAAGAAATAGTAAATTAGTAAAACTAAAGGGCAATATTTACGTAGTAATAACTATTTTTAATCAAACTTCCTGACAATCTAAATCACATAAGTAGCATTGATAAATAAAGTTTTTCTTTTGTCTTGAGCTTAAAAAAAATAAATCGTGATAATTCTCTAAGTGTTGAGATGTTTAAGAATTTTGAAGAAATATATTCAGAAACATATATTACACCACAAGAGAAATTGATAACAAAAACAAATGAATTTAGACTACAATAAAAATTAAACTAATACAAACTTCCCCTGGCGTTATTACAAGTCATATGAACTTTGCTTCGTCGAAAATACTGAAATATTAAGGAATAGTAAATAAGGAAAACAAAAGGGCAATGTTTATATAGTAATAACTATTATGAAGAAAATTTCCTGACAATATAAATCACATTAGTAGCATTTATAAATAAAGTCATTCTTCTGTCTTGAGCATCAAAAAAACAAATTGTGACAATTCTCTAACTCTTCAGAAGTTTAATAATTTTGGAAAAGGATATTTAGAAGCATATATCTACATGACAAGATAAATTGTTAACAAAAATAAATGAATTCAGACTACAATAAAAATTAAACTAATACAAACTGCAACTGGCGTTATTACAAGTCATATAAACTTTTCTTCGTCGAAAATACTTAAATATTAAGAAATAGTAAATCAGTAAAACAAAAGGGAAATGTTTATATAGTAATAACGATTTTGAAGCAAACTTTCTGACAATCTAAATCACATAAGTAGCATTGATAAATAAAGTCATTCTTTTGTCTTGAGCATCAAAATAAACAAATTGTGACAATTCTCTTAATAATTTTTGACAAAGATATTCAGAAGCATATATTTACATTACAAGAAAAATTGTTAACAAAACAAATGAATTTAGACTACATCATGTTAACTTCATATATTGGAACATTACATACTAATGTATATACTAATCAAAAAAATAATTATTAATTCATCAAAATTATTTCATCAAGTACTCGAGGTTAAGGAATATACCCTCTTAGGATAGAACAATTATCTTCATCAGAATAGTGGTACCTAATATTCCGCTAAACTTCGAACTTACTTAACGATAATAAATCACACGAAATTTTTAAAAATGCAAGAAGAAGAAGAGTAGAAGATTAAAATAATTGTGGTTGAAAATGAGAGGAAACCCCTCTATTTATAGTCAACAAAGGATAGTATGAACAAGTGTTTTTTGTGTCTTATCTGAAAAGTCATGACCTTTCCGAAAAGGCACAACCCTTTCGAAAAGTCACAACTCTTTGGAAAAGTCACAATTCTTTGGAAAAGTCACAACTCATCAAAAAATCACAACCCTTTGACAAAAGTCACAACTTATCGGAAAAGTCACAACTCATCGAAAAAGTCACAAACCATAGTTAGGGATATTATAGTAATTTAACATTCAAGTTAGGAGTTCATGCTCTTAAGGTAATATAGATATGACCATCTCTTTTGATGAATCTTCCAAGATAATTAAGTTTCCACCTTCATTTTAATGAACTTGTACCAAACTAATGTGAACATCTCTACGATGAATCTTTGATGAATATATTGATGATATTTATCAAAGTGAATACCATATTATGACATTATTAAGTACATGAAAGATGAAAGAAAAAAACAAAAGAAAAAACTATACTACTCCCTCTGTCCAATTTATGTAACTTACTTTCCTTTTTAGTCAGTCCCAAAAAGAATGACACATTTCTATATTAAGTAACAATTTAACTATAAAATATCTATTTTACCCTTAATGAAATGATTTACAGCCACACAAATTTCTATCATTCATTTTGAACCACAAGTTTTAAAAGTCTTCCTTTCTTTCTTAAACTTCGTGCCGAGTCAAACTACCTCACATAAAATGGGTCGGAGGGAGTAATAAAAAGAAAGAAAGAAAAAATGAAAATGAACATTGAACATCTCCATAGATGATTGTCATTTATAGATTAGGTAAACACTACTAAAAAACTGCCAAAAAACCACGGACAGTGTCGCTTCAAAAAGCGACGCCAATTGCCACACTGTCCGTCACTTTTAAATAAAAAAAAATATTTTACTAAAGGCGACGGACGGCATCTCTTAGTCTTTCGCTTTTTTTTGCCGATTTTTGCACCAAATATATATATAATCAATAATTAATTATTTTATATAGGTAGCGACACAGTGCATCCCCTTTTATTTAAAATAATTATTTATAAATTAAAAAATAACCATGTCATCCGTCGCTTTTAATTAATTTTAATTGATTAATTGTTTTTTTAAATAGCGACGGACGGCATCTCTAAGTCCGTTGCTCTTTGGTCAAAATGACTAGTCAAACATTTAAGAAAAGTGACGGACAGAGTCTCTTAGTCTGTCGCTTTTTGGTCAACTATTTAAAAAAAAGCGACGGACAAAGAGATGTTGTTCGTCGCTTTTCTTAAAATATCTTTGAGACAGACGTGACATTTCCCCATTTTTCCTTCTTCTTCCTTCTCTCTTCTCTTCTTTCTCTCTAAGATTTCTGCCGTCGACGACGCTGCTTCCGCTGACGCCGCTGCCGATGATGACCCCTGCTGCTCCATTATCTCTCCATTGTCTCTTTCTCCTTTAATTTAAGGTTAGGGTTTCATAAAATTATTTTTAAATTTTTTCAATCTTAGTTAGATTTTATTTTGTTAATTAGTGTATTGAATTTGTGTTGTATTAATTGTTAGTTTGAATGATTGATTGTTAGTTAGTGAATGATTTAGGGTTTTTGATTTTAGTACTAGTTTGTATGATTGTTAGTTAGTTAGTGGATGATTTAGGGTTTTTTTTTATTTTAGTACTTGTGAATTGGGATTTTTTTTAATTTGATTGATTGTTAGTTAGAGAAGTGTTAATTCAAAGTTAGATGAATTGAAATTAGATGAATTGAAGTTAGATTTAGAACTTGAACTTGAAATTTGAATATAACTAATTAATTCTTGAGTTAGAAGTTTATGTATAACTAATTTTAGAAATTGGATATATGATGAATTTAATTAGAACTTGAAGTAGTTGAACTTAATTAGAACTTGAATATAACTAATTATTCTTGGCTTAAAATTTTATATATAACTAATTTTAGATATTATATGAATTTGAATTTAGAAATTGAACTTGAACTTAGAATTTGAGTATAACTAATTTTTGGATTGGAAGTTTATATATAACTAAGTTTAGAAATTAGATATGAACTTGAATTTAGTTATTGAACTTGAACTTGAAAATAATAACTAGCTAATTTTTTGATTTGAAGTTTATGTATAACTAATTTTAGAACTTTGATATCAACTTGAATTTAGAACTTGAACATTGAACTTAGAATTTGAATAACTAATTCTTGATGACCTCAATTAATTAGAACTTAATGATTGAACTTTCAAGTACTTATTAAAATCTTATTGACCTTAATATATTTGAACTTAATTATAACTTTCAACTTAATTTATAATCACTTGAACTTAATTAGAAATATAATTAATTATTTGAAATCTTAAACATAATTAAAAATTATGAATTAATTAAGCCTGAACTTTGTAGATCTTGAAATGTAGTATTTATGAACTAATTAATTCGGTATATAAGTAATAATAAATATAATTATTAAGTAATTATAAATATATATTAACAATATAAATTAGTTTGATGTAGTTAAATTATTATTAAATTTAATTTATAATTGAATATCTATATTTTAGTAGATGGATCATTGTTTGTGGATGTATAATATCCATTATGAAACTGGTGGGGGTTTGAAAGTTGAGTTTATTGATGGTGTTAGATGTTTTATTGAACATACAATGACACTTGATATTTTCAAGAATAATTGATTGATTAGGTGTCCTTGTAGTGCATGTAGGTGCTTAATTTTTTTTGAACCAGATACAGTCATGGTTCATTTGTACCGTAATGGATTTAAGCCTAGATATTTTGTATGGGTTGATCATGGAGAAAGAGCATGTAGGTGCTTAAAATTTTTTGAACTAGATACAGTCATGGTTCATTTGTACCGTAATGGATTTAAGCCTAGATATTTTGTATGAGTTGATCATGGAGAAAGAGATGGATTGAATGGTATGTTTTATAATTCGATGCCTGTGGATGAATATAATATGCTTGCACCACATGGAAATGATAGGGTTGAACATGATGATAGGGTTGAACATGATAGGGTTCATGAAATTATCAATGATGCTTTAGGGGTTCAAGATGGGATGGAACCCGAACAATATTTTGATGAAGCTCCTAATGAAGAACCAAAACGATTCTATGATCAATTAGAAGAGTCTAGTCGTCCACTATGTGAAGGGAGTCCGCATTCTACCTTGTCAGTTGCGGTTAGATTAATGAATATTAAATCAGATTGGAATGTTCCTAATGCGGCTATGGACTCAATGGTTGATCTTTTAGGTGAACTAGTTAATCCGGAGTATGAAATATCAAAGAATTTCTATCAGGCAAAGCGTTTGGTTTCCAAGTTAGGATTGAGTTATGATAGATTTCATTGTTGTGTTAATGGCTGCATGTTGTTTTACAAAACTGATAGTGAATTAGAAAATTGTAAGTTTTGTGGACATGCTCGTTATAAGAGGGCTCCTGCTGGAAAGATTGTCCCAGTTAAGGCGATGCATTATCTACCTCTTATTCCTAGGTTAAAAAGGTTGTAAGCATCGATGAGGTCTGCCCTACATATGAGATGGCATCGTGAATACAGAAGGCCGCTGGGTGTCTTGTCTCATTCTTCTGATGGTGAAGCATGGAAACATTTTGATACTGTATATCTTGATTTTGCTAGTTAACCAAGAAATGTTGATTAGGGTTGTGTGCATATGGCTTCACACCATTCTCTAATGTTGCTTCGCCTTATTCTTGTTGGCTTGTATTTCTTACTCCGTATAATCTTCCTCCTGAAATGTGCATGACAAGTCCCTACATCTTTCTAAGTTGTGTTATTCCAAGTCCTCGTAATCCAAAAAGTTTGATTGATGTTGTTTATCTACAACCATTGATAGATGAGCTCAAACAATTGTGGTTTGAAGGCGTTTTGACTTATGATAAATCAACTAAGCAGAATTTTGTTATTCTTGCTTTTTAAATATGGACTATTAATGATTTTCTTGCATACGGGATGTTGTCTGGTTGGATGACAGCTGGAAAGCTAGCATGTCCGTATTGCATGGAAAATAGTAAGGCATTCACTTTAAAGCATTGGCAGAAAAAATACATGGTTTGATTGTCATTGTCAGTTCTTGCCAATGGACCATTAGTTTAGAAAGATGAAAAATGCATTCAGGAAATATAAGATTGAAAGTGAGCCCCCACCTCCATTACTCACAGGGCATCATATTTGGGAGAGAGTTTCTCAATTACCTAAAGTTACAGAAGCTTTACCTTCTAGACTTCCTAGATATGGTGTTGAATATAATTGGACAAAAAAAAACATATTTTGGGAGTTTCCATATTGGAAGGACAATCTGCTACGACATAGTCTTGATGTGATGCACATAGAAAAAAATTATTTTGACAATTTGTTTAACACAGTGATGGATGTTAAGGATAAGACAAAAGACATTCCAAAAGCTAGAATGGACATAAAGGAATATTGTATGAGAAAAGAGTTATGGCTGCAAGAATTACAAAATGGTAAAATAGTTAAGCCCAAAGCCAACTTTTCATTCACGTTGGATGAGAAATGTGAAATTTGTGAGTGGGTTAAAAATTTGAGGATGCCGGAGGGCTATGCTTCGAATTTAGGAAAGGGGGAAGATATGAATGAAGGAAAATTGATAGGTTTGAAAAGTCATGATTGTCATGTGTTCATGAAAACTTTAATTCCTATCACTTTTAGTCATCTACCCGAAAGGATATGGAAACCAATCACAGAGATAAGTTGTTTTTTAAAGATTTGTGTTCTGGAAAGTTGTTGGAGAATAGTTTAGACAGGATGGAGGAAAATATTCCTATTATTACTACTAAGTTGGAGAAGATATTTCCATGTGGTTTCTTTGATGTGATGGAGCATCTTCTAATTCACCTTGTGCAAGAGGCCCGCCTCGAAGGTCCAGTTCAAACAAGATAGATGTATCCATTTGAAATATTCACTAAGTTATATATATTAATCAAGTCTTTTATTAACACACACACACACACACACAGATATATATATATATATATATACATGTAGAAAAATTGGCAGTTCCAAGCAAACAATTAAGCAAAGGGGAAAGATCGAAGGATCAGTTGTTCAAGGTCATATTGGGAGAGAAACTGGTGATTTTTTTTCTTATTACTTTGGTGATGATGTGTTATGTAGGAGAAACAGGACCAATTTCAATGATGAATGCGATATTGATTCTTTATTTCCACCGATATCAATTTTTAATCAAAATAGTCGAGGATCTAAAAAGCATGGAAAGCGAGGCTTCACTAATATGGAAATGCAATCAGCTGTGACACATATTTTGCTTAATTGTCCAGAGATTCAACCATGTCTCAAGTAAGTGTTAAAAATATGTTATCAAATTACATACTAATAAGTGTTCATTAACTAATGAACTATCTGAATGTAAAATGATCAGCTTGTTCGTAAACACATGGGGTAATGAAACAATCTATACAGA
>JAJOOF010003491.1:0-31213 GCA_029582545.1 Solanum lignicaule | reverse complement strand
TGGATCCACTAAGCTAGAGTCCTATGTGGGCACATAGTTAAGGGTCAAGGAGATTGCTTCTAGAAACCCTAACTTACTAAACGTGGGGGTTTCCATCTCATGAGACAACACATACCGTAGGTAATCCGGACTTGCTAACCATGAGGAAACCCATGTGGGGAGTTGGACTTACTAAAGGTGAGACCCCCATCTCATTTACATGCCCTTTCGATGCTAAGCATATAATTCCCTTTAGTAATCATCTTTAGTCATCACATAAGTTCACATTAGCCTTTACTACACTCTTATGTAGACATCTTACCATAATAGCTCACATGTGTTCATAAGTGAGTAACAATCCTTTCACTTTAGAGACACTTAGCAAGTGAGTAAACCTTTCACTTTACATTACACTACAATCATGAGAACTACCTTTCAATCATATAGCAATGATACCATAATATACATACATACTTCATAGCTAATTCAAGTGTAGAGGGTTAAGGATGAGGAAACTAGGTAATCAACACCACAATAACACATTAGGTATAGCATCATTACAATCTAACTAATTTACCTTTCATACTTGAGTTCAAAGAAGAACCCACCTTCATACCTTCTTGCCCTTCGTGGGACATCCATACTTCAATTACCAAGAAATTCATAACCAATACATAATACAAGGTAATTCATGAACTAATAACATAATCAACATCAATATAAGCAATTCACGTATTCCCTTCATAGCCTTCAAGGCTTTATTCAAAGAGTCAACCCTAATTACATAGAAATTATGCATAACCTAGGGTAGAATCATCATACAAATATGAATTACATAACATCACATTCAATTCATAGCCTTCAATCAATACCCAGCATAAACTAGGGTTAGAATTACGAAAAGAAGGGCAAACATGGGTCTCATGGAAAATACTTCAAGAAACCACCAATACAACATAAATTCATCCATAATTGTTCATATAACATCAATTTCACTTTAGAAAGAAGACCCACATTTTTTTATTGTAACCTAGAAATTGGAGATTTTGAAATTCATCTTGAAGGGGCCTCTTGGGGAAAGGAATCCCAAGAGTGATAAGCTACCATACCTTATTGACGAATTAACCACGAAAATCCGAGTTGAAACCTTGGAGAGGATGTCTTCTTCTTGAAGCTCCAATCTTCTTCAATGGAGTTCTTGAAAAGAGAGAGAGGGTAGAGAGAAGGAGGAACTTTAGGTTTAGATCTTTGGGGTTTTGTGTTTGAGTGATAAAAGTGAGGTAAATTGACTTAAAAATCAATATATACACGTCCCCTAAAGTACCCTAAATACCCCTCACTTAAATGGACTCTTTAATGAAGTAAAACTAGATTTCTGAATTTCTGCATTTTCGTTGCGGAACAAGTTCGCGATGCGGAGCTGTTCCCTGAAGATATTTGGAATTAAATTTTGAGATAGTAGAGTCCGCGACACGACTGCATCGCGAACTGAATTTTTGCTCCTTGGGGGAGCAAGTGCGCGATGCGGCCCTATTCCCTCTAAGTGCAATTTGCAAGCTGCCTTGGCAGCTTGCTTGGCTAAGGTTGGGGTCCTCCTCAGGGCCCTTGAGGGTGGCCCCGGGGAGTCGTATTCGAACGTTTTGACCCTAGGAACATATATTTACCTATTTTAAACCTTTTCACCAGATTATACCATCATATGACATTCCCAAACCTGCCCAAAACCAAAGGACACACTAGAACACATTCTTCTCTAGTTTCCGGACGTCGTGGTCGTTTCTTGACGTTTAGACTTTTACTCTTCCAAACCAAGTCAATTACATTATTTTAGGTTTATAAACAACATTTTAACTATTTTTAAGTCATTATTCATAAGGTGAGGCTCTAACTTAAGTCATAGAATTTTTGGGGTGTTACAGTCATGTTACATCTAGGGGGTACCCCTGGGTCATGACACCCGATGAGGTTCCAATTAATTTAATAATTTACATGTGTGCCTAGATAGCACAATTGAGTTGTCAATGTGGAATAGGTCCATAACTTTCAAGTGTCAGCTTTAGACCTAAGGGGGAGATGATAAGGTGAGAAATCAAGTCAAGTGTTTGAGAACAAGCTAGTAATGAGTTCAAAAGAGTGTGGGAGATATCTTTTTAGAGACCATTTTAGTAGTAGCATGATGTTAGGAGGATAAAGTTGATGTTCTTATCGTGATGATGATGGTGTGATAATTACATCTAAGGTTATAAATGAGGAGAAAGAGGAGGATGAAGTTTTACTATGAGAAATAGTTAAATGAGACCCCTTAGTTGGTTCTGAATAGTAATGTGAGAAATTCTAGTTGGTATGATAGAGATGATGAGAGGTTGAGAACTTCTTAAGGAGTTGGTTAGTAGGAGTCCATGGAGTTGTTAAAGTACTAAGCTTGAATGTAGTGTTGTTAAACATTAGGTAGTTCTTGATATGAGCCCAATGTGGTGGTAACGAGTAATAGACTTGGGATGAGATTTCCCTATAGTGAGGTATAGAACCCGAACCAAAGGATTTGGGTTAAGCTTGAATATAGTAAGAGCATACCAATAGACTTAGACCTTAGTAAGAATAACCACCTTCCATAACCAGTACAGCCGTCATTCGAGGATGAATGATCCCAAGGGAGAGATATTGTAACACCAAGGAAAAAATTTGAGCTTAAACTCGAACCATCCTTTGTAGTGAGTAAGTTTTTAACAAGGAATTTAAATTTTTTTAAGTGTTAAAGTCACTAGATGTAGCACCTTGAGTTCCAAAAAGAACTAAAGAGAAATTCATTCAAGTCATTCCTTAGTTCTTCTAAATTTTTGGTCAACTTCAAATGATCATAACTTTCAGAACAAGATGAGTTAGGTGACCTATAAGATATCAAATGAAAGGTATTTGGATTATCTCTCCTACTCCACTGACTTAGCTAAATTTTGAGCTTGTATGAGAGAGATATGACCATTTGAAGTCAGGCTATCTAATTAAGGAAAGTTACTCGAAAATATGAGTGGTATTTTGGTCCTTTCATTACCCAATCAGATATAATTCATTTTTAGTAAGGTTTTAGGAGTCTAAACTTATTTGGTTTAATTTTACAATCTTAATTTACGCCTAGGGTTTTAGAAGAGAGTTCAAGAAGAGAAACTAGAAGAAAAGAGAAAAGCTTCAAGGCGTTCATCAAGAGTCTTGAGTTCACGCCCCGTAGGTCCATCCACGCCCCGTGGATGGCCTCCGTAAGTCAAGACCCCCAAATGAGGGTCTCTGGTCCAAACCATGAAGGGAAAGTATGGTCTCTTCAATCCATCCACGGTCTATGGATGGTTACTCGTGGATTGGACCTGCAATCTGGTTTGTGGGTTCGACAAAGTGAGGGGTGAATTGGTAAATTCACCCCAAGTCTTTTAAATTGCATGGATGGCTATTTTAAGTTTTTTTTAGGTATTTTAAGAGTATTAAAACATTCATATCCTAATTTAGAATTCATTCTTCATATTTCCCCAAATCAAAACCCTTCTCTCCTAAAAAGTTCTCTCCAGAAACTCAACTGTAGGTTAAGGGAAAGTTCAAGCTAGGGTTGGGGATTTCAAGGTGTTTCTTCTTAAATTTCAAGGCATTTTTCTAGTATAAGGTATGGTGATCCTTCATCTAGGGTTAGTTTTCACCCTAGAGTCAATTACAAAGATGTTTTTAGAAGGTTTTGAAGCTTCACCAAAAACCTAGATTTTACTCAAATTCATGGGTTCTTGCATCAAACGATTTCAAATGATAAAGTATGATTAGATTGATGTTTAATTGATGGTTTTAAGATTAAAAACTCTACGAACCCATGATTTCTCTAAATTAGTAAAAATTTGGCTTATGAAGTGGGTTTTAGGATTATGAATGAATGTTGATGGAATTATGCTTAGATTGAGTTTTATTATTGATTTCTATTATTATCTATGCCAATATATTGTGAATTGTTGGAGAATTGAGTAATGGTGATTATGGCTTTGGAGAAGGTTAAGTTCTGACCTAATTCTCATGTAGTAGATTACTCTTGAATTGTTGATCCACTTGAAAGGTGGAGGTATTTACATTACATTGTATATTGATCCACTTGAAAGATGGAGGTGTTTACTTACATGAACATTATGATCATGGCCTTGAACGCATTATATGAGTAATTGAAGTATTGTCATGAGGTTGTATATATGATTGTATAATGTGAAGGACTTACATGTGATTCAATGATAGAATGATGAACATGTATTCAATGTATTTGTGTTAGTATTGATATGCTATTTCTCAATTTGACAATCATGAGTGATAATAATGAATGTGAAGGCTTCTATACTGTTGTTGTTGAATCTAGAATTGGTAGGCTTATGCATCCTTTTCTAGAATAATGAATGTGTCTTGAATTGATGAATATGAATCGATAGGCTATGGCATTCCTTTCATATATGAGTGATGAATGTGTCTTGACTTCATGGATATGAATTGATAGGCTTTATGCACTCTTTTCATAAATGATCTAATGTAATGAAGACTCTAGAATCGATAGGCTAGTGGCATTCTTTTCTAAATGAGTCAATGTACCATGAATCGATAGGCTAGTGGCATTCCTTTCATGAGTATAAAAATGTAATAAGGGACCATGAATCGATAGGCTTATAGCATTCCTTTCATATGGACCCTAGAGTTATCCTTGAATGTACCACAGATCGATAGGCTTATAACATTCCTTCTTTTTTGTAATGATGTAACATGGGTCGATAGGCCTATGGCATTCCTCCCTAATACACTAATGTAATGCGAATGAAATAATCTGTGGGAATGTAGGCTAAGCACTGAGTGGATATGGTCAGATGGAAACTCTCTCAATATTAGGCTAGAGTTCCAATAAACATCTTTCTATTTCATAACTTTGTGACCAGATTGGATATTAGCCAGCGGATTTCATCCTAGCTAAGGATTTATCCGAGCTAATGTTATCGTTCTACCTTAGGCAAGTGGAACACCTCTTTACGTTGTGGGGCTATATGACACCGTATTCCATGTCTAGCTTGCATGGTCTATGTCGGTTAACCGTTTATTCCCATCATGTGAGATATGCACTCTAATTAAGGTACTACAAAGTGTAGGTAGTAGTGTGGGATGCTATCTATACATTGCACGAGTAGGCTTTGAAGGTGCTATAGTGAGTTCTCTAATCCTAATGACTAAATGTTTGAAAGCCCTCTAAATGCATGAAGGTGTCCTAAATGAATCTAATGAAGATTGTTGACTTGTTGTCTAAATAAAATGATGAATGAGTAGCTTATATTGATGAAATAAGTTACTTAGCATGTTGTGTTGAAATGTAAAGGTTCTTATTAATTGTAGCCTTGAGGAACACCTAGGTGTGAATAAAGAAGTAGTATGGGCTGCCACTTCATGTCTTACTTAGGTGTATCTTAGGGTGACTTTAGATATAGGTCCTAAGATGATGAAATGACTTACTTGACTAATGTTCTTATGTGTTATATGTTGGTATTAGTTAAGCATGATTACTTATAATATGAAGAATGATTAATGGTGAGTTCACTTTTGGTGACCTTAGGGTGATGCTTAGGTGTGGATAGTGGTATGGGACGCTATCCATACATTGTACAAAGTGTTACTTGAGGGTTTCTTGGGGTGAAGGTGAAAAGGTAAAGGTAATGGGTTTATATGTTGAACATGTCTATAATGTGGATAATGTCTTGTATGTTGGTTGTCACTTGTATTATGCCTCTTATAATTGTACTCTTGAGGTTTTATCAAAAATGGCATACTAGCATGTCTTTCGACAAAATTTCCCCTTTAAAGCATGCTTTTGCATGGTCATCATAATTAGTACATTTTTGTGTGCTATCCCATATTCTTTTACTACAAGTGTAGGTTCTGGCAAGTGATCATTTCTAGCTAGAAGTTGAATTGCTTGGATAGAGTTTTCCTCCAAGACTTGGTATGTCCTCATAGATCGAGGACAAAAACTCTTTTTGTTCTAGTTTCATTGTGTTTAAGACTTTGTAATAGAAATTCTAGTATTTTCAATTGTAAAGGGCCGAGACCTTATCTTGTTAAAGTTTTTCTTAAGATGGCCATGTGAGACTTAGTATTTCCGCTACTTTATGAAAGAGTTTTTAATAGTTTGGTTTTGAGTAAAGTTTTTAATTCCGCACTATTTTCTATTGTCTATGCGATGAATGAGATAAGAGGCTTGTATTAGACCACTTCGGGGTCGAGTACGCCATGTTACGACTAGGTGATGCTCTCGGGTCGTGACAAACTTGGTATCAGAACATAATATTTTGGAAATGGTTTTTAGGATCAAAATCTCATAAGCCACGTCTAGTAGAGTCTTGTTCATCTGTGTGAGTCGCGACACATCTATGAGCAAGAGTCTATAGGACGATTGAAAGTTACACTTCTTTCTTCATTCTTCAAATCGTGCCATAAAGCTTAGCTTTGTAAGTTCTCTCTCTTATTCCTTATCCGGTGGTCTTGAAGATTTGACTACTTGAAGGGCTAATGATGCAAGGATCGAGTGAGGAAAAGGTGAGTTTTGATGTTAGTTGTGGTTATGTGACTAGATGAGTCTTGTTATGGTAAATTTGAGGAGTTAAATTGTGATGTAGTCTTTAGCATAAATTGGTTGCTATATGGTTATGTGTGTTGTTGGTAGAAGGTTATGATGAGTTTGGAGGTAAGTTGAAGGATTTGACGAATAAGGTGTTTTAGAAATGTATTGATGTGTTGGGTGAGTAGACTCCTTAAAAGAGGGTGTAAGTTTAATTTTACCTAGGTTTAAAATCACCTTGGGTGATGAGTGTGAAGGTTTAGTGATGTTTTGCTCCGACCTTAGAATTGAAAGACGTGATGTTGTAACGAGTTTGTATAGGCTTACCCCTATGGGGGGAGATAATGTGCTTAGATGTCAAGGTCATTGACTGTCCTTGATGTTCTTGAGATAGGCTTTCTTGCTAATCGAACCTTAAGAGATGTAGTGAGTTAGAGGAGTTTAGACCCAGTGTGGTAGACTCATATGAGACCTTGAGTGGAGTTGGTAAGGTTGGTTGTGAGCAAGAGTTGCTTAATGAGGACCTTCTTAATTTAAAGGTACCGGTATGTTGATGATTTATTGTAAGTTGTGGATGTCTTGATTTAGGTTCCCTTGTGGTGTTTATGTTGACCTTAGTTGGGTTTACTCCTAAGTGGGGGATAGTATGTTGAATAGTAAGGTTGTTGAGAGTGTTGATATCCTTATCTATTTCCTTCTTTTCTTATTCAAGTTTGAGACCTTGAGTTTCTAGTATCTTGTTGCATGCTTTGGAGTCTTGTGAGAATATGAGTTTCCATAGTCTCCTTATGTTGTGCATGTTCTAATTGAATTCTTGTATAATTGAGAAAAAATGAGTTTTCAAATTGTGTTCCTTATGTTGATATGCATCTATGATGAGTTGCCTAAATATAGAATTTGTTGACTTGTTGAGCATGCCTAAATGTATTCTTGAAAGAGTTGCATCGTGTGCTTAAAGATGTTGTAATGAGCATGATGTGACTTAGAGAAAGAAGTTCCTCCAATGAAATGAGAAATGTGAAGTTTTGGTGCATGATGAGTTACAGATGTAGTTCCTACCTTCTTCTTATGTTTTGAGCTTATTGATGCATAGTTGATGTTTCCTCCTATGTTTATGCATTTGTATTGCTGTTGTATGCATGATTGTGGGCTGCTAGTCTTGAGTCGTTACCCCATAATGTTTTAAAGTGTCATTCGAGGACAAATGTTCCTAAGTGGGGGATAATGTAACGACCCTAAAAACAAACTAGTGAAACTAGAGCTTGACGTGTGTTCGTTTGTGTTCGTCTTGAGTTTTGATGGTGTTTTATATTGTCCCGAGCCATGGTTGAGGTATTTAGGGGTTAGACGTCAAGGTACGACTCCCCAAGGACCACCCTAAGGGTCCTTGAGGAGGACCCTAAGTCTAGACCCCAAGACCCCGAGGAAACCAAGAGGTTGCCTCAAAGGGGGTGACCTACGAATGGGGTTCACTCCCCGTAGGTCCATCCACTCCCCGTGGATGGCCTCCGTAGGTCAAGACCCCCTAATGAGGGTCTCTAATCCAAACTATGAAAGGACAGTATGGTCCCGTCAATCCATCCACGGTTCATGGATGGTGACTCATGCATTGGACTTGCAATCTTGTTTGCGGGTTCGGCCAAGTGAGGGGTGAATTGGTAAATTCACCCCAAGTCTTTTAAATTGCATGGACGGTTATTTTTAGTGTTTTTAGGCATTTTAAGAATATTAAAACATTCATATCCTAATTTAGAATTCATTCTTCATATTTCCCCAAATCAAAACCCTTCTCTCCTAAAAAGTTCTCTCCAGAAACTCTACTGTAAGTCAAGGGAAAGTTAAAGCTAGTGTTGGGGATTTCAAGGTGTTTCTTCTTAAATTTCAAGGGATTTTTTTAGTATAAGGTATGGTGATCCTTCATCTAGAGTTAGTTTTCACCCTAGAGTCAATTACAAAAATGTTTTTAGAAGGTTTTCAAGTTTCACCAAAAACCTAGATTTCACTCAAATTAATGGGTTCTTGCATCAAATGATTTCAAATGATAAATTATGATTAGATTGATGTTTAATTGATGGTTTTAAGATTAAAAAATCAATGAACCCATGATTTCTCTAAATTAGTAAAAATTTGGCTAATGAAGTGGGTTTTATGATTATGAATGAATGTTGATGGAATTATGCTTAGATTGAGTTTTATTATTGATTTCTATTATTATCTATGCAAATATATTGTGAATTGCTGGAGAATTCAGTACTGGTGATTATGGCTTTGGAGAAGGGTAAGTTGTGACCTAATTCTCATGTAGTAGAATTACTCTTGAATTGCTGATTCACTTGAAAGGTGGAGGTGTTTACATTACATTGTCTATTGATCCACTTAAAAGGTGGAGGTGTTTACTTACATGTACATTGTGATCATGGCTTTGAAGGAATTATATGAGGAATTGAAGTATTGTCATCAGATTGTGTATATGTTTGTATAATGTAAAGGACTTACATGTGATTCAATGATAGAATGATGAACATGTATTCAATATATTTGTGTTAGTATTGAAAGGCTACTTCTCAATTTGACACTCATGAGTGTTAATGATGAATGTGTAGGGTTTCTATATTGTAGTTGTGGAATCAAGAATTTGTAGGCTTATGCATCCTTTTCTAGAATAATGAATGTGTCTTGACTTAATGAATATTAATCGATTGGCTATGACATTCCTTCCATATATGAGTGATGAATGTGTCTTGACTTGATGGATATGAATTGATAGGCTTTATGCACTCTTTTCATAAATGATCTAATGTAATGAAGACTCTAGAATCGATAGGCTAGTGGCATTCTTTTCTAAATGAGTCAATGTACCATGAATTGATAAGCTAGTGGCATTCCTTTCATGAGTTTAAGAATATAATGAGGGACCATGAATCGATTGGCTTATAGCATTCCTTTCGTATGGACCCTAGAGCTATCCTTGAATGTACCACGGATCCATAGGCTTATAGCATTCCTTCCTTGGTAATAATGTATCATGGGTCGCTATGCCTATGGTATTTCTCCCTAATACCCTAATGTAGTGTGAATGAAATAATCTATGCGAATGTAGGCTAAGCACCAAGTAGATATTGTTAGATGGAAACTTTCCCAATGTTAGGCTAGAGTTCCAATAAACAACATCCTATATCATAACTATGTGCCCACATTGGATATTAGCCAGCGGAGTTCATCTAAGCTAAGGATGTATCCGAGCTAATGTTATCGGTCTACCTTAGGCAACTAGAAAACCTCTTTACGGTGTGGGGCTATATAACACCGGAATCCATGTCTAGCTTCCATGGTCTATGTTGGTTAGATACTTATTTTAATTATGTGAGATGAGCACTCTAGTTACTTGATAGGTACTACAAAGTGTAGGTAGTAGTATGGGATGCAATCTATACATTGTAAGAGTAGGCTTTGAAGGTGCTATAGTGAGTTCTCTAAGTCCTAATGACTAAATGTGTGAAAGCTCTCTAAATGCATGAAGGTGTCCTAAATTAATCTAATGAAGATTTTTGACTTATTGTCTAAATAAAATGATGAATAACTAGCTTATATTAATGAAATGAGTTACTTAGCATGCTGTATTGAATTGTAAAGGTTCTAATTTATTGTAGCCTTAAGGAACTCCTAGGTGTGTATGAAGAGATAGTATGGGCTGCCACTTCATGTCTTACTTAGGTGTATCTTAGGGTGACTTTAGATATAGGTCCTAAGATCATGAAATGACTTACTTGACTCATGTTCTTATGTGTTGTATGTTGCTATTAGTTGAGATTGATTACTTGTAATATGAAGCATGATTAATTGTGAGTTCGCTTTTGGTGACCTTAGGGTGATGCTTAGGTGTGGATAGTGGTATGGGACGCTATCCATACATTGTACAAAGTGTTACTTGAGGGTTGCTTGGGGTGAAGGGGAAAAGGTAAAGGTAATGGGTTTATATGTTGAACATGTCTATAATGTGGATAATGTCTTGTATGTTGGTTCTCACTTGTATTATGCCTCTTATAATTGTACTCATAAGGTTTTATCGAAAATGGAATACTAGCATGACTTTCGACAAAATGTCCCCTTTAAAGCATATTTTGCATGGTCATCATACTTAGTACATTTTTGTGTGCTAACCCATATTCTCTTATTTTTACTACAAGTGTAAGTTCCGACAAGTGATCATTTCTAGCTAGAAGTTGATGCGCTTGGAAAGAGTTTTCCTCGAAGACTTGGTATGTCCTCATAGATCGAGGACAAAGACTCCTTTTCTTCTAGTTCCTTTATGTTTAAGACTTTGTAATAGACATTCTAGTATTTTCGATTGTAACGGACCGTGACCTTATCTTGTTAAATGTTGTCTTAAGATGGCCATGTGAGACTTAGTATTTCCGATGCTTTATGAAAGAGTTTTTAATAGTTTGGTTTTGAATAAAGTTTTTAATTCCGCACTATTTTCTATTTCCTATGTGATGAATGAGCTAAGAGGCTTGTATTAGACCCCTTCGGGGTTGAGTACGTCTTGTTATAACTAGGTGGTGCTCTCGAGTCGTGACAAATTCTGTATCAGAGCATAATATTTTGGAAATGGTTTTTAGGATCAAAGTCTCACAACCCACGTCTAGTAGAGTCTTGTTCATCTGTGTGAGTCGCGACACATTTATGAGCGAGAGGCTATAGGACGATAGAAAGTTACACTTATTCTTCATTCTTCAAATTGTGCCATAAAGCTTAGCTCCATAAGTTCTCTCTCTTATTCCTTATCCGGCGGTCTTGAAGATTTGACTCTTTGAAGGGCTAATGTTGCAAGGATCGAGGGAGGAAAAGGTGAGTTTTGATGTTAGTTGTGGTTATGTGACTACATGATTCTTGTTATAGTAAATTTGAGGAGTTATATTGTGATGTAGTCTTTAACATGAATGGGTTGCTATATTGTTATGTGTGTTGTTGGTAGAAGGTTATGATGAGTTTGGAGGTAAGTTGAAGGATTTGACGAATGAGGCGTTTTAGAAATGTGTTGATGTGTTGGGTGAGTAGACTCCTTAAAAGAGGGTGTAAGTGTAATTTTACCTTGGTTTAAAATCACCTTGGGTGATGAGTGTGAAGGTTTAGTGATGTTTTGCTCCGACCTTAGAATTGAAATATATGATGTTGTAAAGAGTTTGTATAGGCTTACCCCTAAGGGGGGAGATAAGGTGCTTAGATGTCAAGGTCATTGAGTGTCGTTGATGTTCTTGATACAGGCTATCTTACATATCTCATCTTAAGAGGTGTAGTGAGTTTGAGAAGTTTAGACCCGGTGTGGTAGACTCATATGAGACCTTGAGTGGTGTTGGTAAGGTTGGTTGTGAGCAAGAGTTGCTTAATGAGGACCTTCTTATTTTAAAATTACCGGTATGTTGATAATTTCTTGTATGTTGTGGATGTCTTGATTTTGGTTCAATTGTGGTGTTCATGTTGACCTTAGTTGGGTTTACTTCTAAGTGGGGGATAGTATGTTGAATAATAAGGGTTTTGAGAGTGTTGATATCCTTATCACTTTCCTTATATTCTTATTCAAGCTTGAGACCTAGAGTTCCTTGTATCTTGTTGCATATTTTGGAGTCTTGTGAGAATATGAGTTTCTATAGTCTCCTTATGTTGTGCATGTTCTAATTGAATTCTTGTATAGTTGAGAAAAAATGACTTTTCAAATTGCGTTCCTCATGTTGATATGCATCTATGATGAGTTGCCTAAATGTTACATAAGTTGACTTGTTGAGCATGCTTAAATGTGTTCTTGAAAGAGTTTCATAGTGTGCTTAAAGATGTTCTAATGAGCATGATGTGACTTGGAGAAGGAAGTTCCTCCAATGAAATGAGAAATGTAAAGTTTCGGTGCATGATGAGTTGTAGATGTAGTTCCTATCTTCTTGTTGTGTTTTGAGCTTATTGATGTGGAGTTGATAATTCCTCCGATGTTTATGGATTTGTATTGATGTTATTTGCGTGATTGTGGGCTTCTAGTCTTGAGTCGATACCCCTTAATGTTTTAAAGTGTCATTCGAAGACAAATGTTCCTAAGTGGGGGATAATGTAACGACCCTAAAAATAAACTAGTGAACCTAGAGCTTGACGTGTGTTCGTCTTGAGTTTTGATGGTATTTTATGTCGTCCCGAGCCATGGTTTAGGTATTTAGGGGTTAGACGTCAAGGTACGATTCCCCAAGGACCACCCTAAGGGTCCTTGACGTGGACCCTAAGTCTAGACCCCAAGACCCCAAGGAAACCATGAGATTGCCTCAAAGGGGGTGACCTACGGATGGGGTTCAAGCCCCGTAGGTCCATCCACGCCCTGTGGATGTCCTTCGTAGGTCAAGACCCCCAAATGAGGGTCTCTGAACCGAACCACGAAGGGGCAGTACGGTCGCGTCAATCCAACCATGGTTCGTGGATGGTGACTTGTGGATTGGACCTGCAATCTGGTTTGTGAGTTCGGCTAAGTGAGGGGTGAATTGGTAAATTCACCCCAAGTCTTTTAAATTGCATGGATGGTTATTTTAAGTGTTTTTAGGTATTTTAAGTGTATTAAAAAATTAATATCCAAATTTAGAATTCATTGTTCTTATTTCCCCAAATCAAAACCCTTCTCTCCTAAAAAGTTATCTCTAGAAACTCTATTGGAGGTCAAGGGAAAGTTCAAGCTAGGGTTGGGGATTTCAAAGTGTTTATTCTTCAATTTCAAGGGATTATTTTAGTATAAGTTATGGTGATCCTTCATCTAGGGTTAGTTTTCACCCTACAGTCAATTCCAAAGATGCTTCTAAGGTTTTCAAGTTTCACCAAAAACCTAGATTTCACTTAAATTCATGGGTTCTAGCATCAAACGATTGCAAATGATAAATTATGATGGGATTGATGTTTAATTGATGGGTTTGAGATTAAAAACTCTATGAACCCATGATTGCTCTAAATTCCTAAAATTTGGCTTCTGAAGTGGGTTTTATGATTATGAATGAATGTTGATGGAATTATGCTTAGATTGAGTAATATTATTTATTTCTATTATTATCTATGCCAATGTATGGTGAATAATTGGAGAATTGAGTAATGGTGATTATGGCTTTGGAGAAGGGTAAGTTGTGACCTAATTCTCATGTAGTAGAATTACTCTTGAATTGTTGATCCACTTGAACGGTGGAGGTGTTTACATTACATCATATATTGATCCACTTGAAAGGTGGAGGTGTATAATTACATGTACATTGTGATCGAAGGAATTATATGAGGAATTGAAGTATTGTCATGAGGTTGTGTATATGATTGTATAATGTGAAGGACTTACATGTGATTCAATGATAGAATGATGAACATGTATTCAATGTATTTGTGTTAGTGTTGAAAGTCTATTTCTCAATTTGACACTCATAAGTGATAATGATGAATGTCAAGGGTTTCTATATTGTAGTTGTTGAATCTAGAATTGGTAGGCTTATGCATACTTTTTTCTAGAATAATGAATGTGTCTTGACTTGATGAATATGAATCGATAGACTATGGCATTCCTTCCATATATGAGTGATGAATGTGTCTTGACTTGATGCCTATGAATTGATAGGCTTTATGCACTCTTTCAATAAATGATCTAATGTGATGAAGACTCTAGAATCGATAGGCTAGTGGCATTCTTTTCTAAATGAGCCAATGTACAATGAATCGATAGGCTAGTGGCATTCCTTCCATGAGTATAAGAATGTAATGATGGAGCATGAATCCATAGGCTTATAGCATTCCTTTCATATGGACCCTAGAGCTATCCTTGAATGTACCACAGATCGATAGGCTTATAGCATTCCTTCCTTGGTAATGATTTATCATGGGTCGATAGGCCTATGGCATTCTTCCCTAATACACTAATGTAATGTGAATGAAATAATCAATGGGAATGTAGGCTAAACACCGAGTCGATATGGTTAGATGGAAACTATCCCAATGTTAGGCTAGAGTTCCAATGAACATCTTTCTATTTCATAACTATGTGCCCACATTGGGTATTAGAAAGCGGATTTCATCCAAACTAAGGATTTATCCGAGCTAATGTTGTCGTTCTACCTTAGGCAAGTGGAACACCTCTTTACGACGTGGGGATATATGACAATGGATTCCATGTCTAGCTTGAATGGTCTATGTCGGTTAAATGCTGATTCACATCATGTGAGATGTGCACTCTAGTTACTTGATAGGTACTACAAAGTGTAGGTGGTAGTATGGAATGCTATCTATACATTGCACGAGTAGACTTTGAAGGTGCTATAGTGAGTTCTCTAAGTCCTCATGACTAAATGTCTGAAAGCCCTCTAAATGCATGAAGGTATCCTAAATGAATCTAATGAAGATTGTGGACTTATTATCTAAATAAAATGATGAATGAGTAGCTTATATTGATGAAATAAGTTACTTAGCATGTTGTGTTGAATTGTAAAGGTTCTTATTTATTGTAGCTTTGAGGAACACCTAGGTGTGTATGAACAGGTAGTATGGGCTGCCACTTCATGTCTTACTTAGGTGTATCTTAGGGTGACTTTAGATATAGGTCCTAAGATTATAAAATGACTTACTTGACTCATGTTCTTATGTGTTGTATGTTGGTATTAGTTAAGTATGATTACTTGTAATATGAAACATGATTAATGGTGAGTTCACTTTTGGTGACCTTAGGGTAATGCTTAGGTGTCGATAGTGGTATGGGACTCTATCCATTCATTGCACAAAGTGTTTCTTGAGGGTTGCTTGAGGTGAAGGTGAAAAGGTAAAGGTAATGGGTTTATATATTGAACATATCTATAATGTGGATAATGTCTTGTATGTTGGTTGTCACTTGTATTATGGCTCTTATAATTGTAGTCATGAGGTTTTATCAAAAATGACATACTAGCATGACTTTCGACAAAATGTCCCCTGTAAAGCTTGTTTTTGCATGGTCATCATACTTAGTACATTTTTGTGTGCTAGCCCATATTCTCTTATTTTTACTACTATTGTAGGTTCTGGCAAGTGATCGTTTCTAGCTAGAAGTTGAAGTACTTGGATAAAGTTTTCCTCCAAGACTTGGTATGTCCTCATAGATCGAGGACAAAGACTCTTTTTCTTCTAGTTCCTTTATGTTTAAGACTTTGTAATAGACATTCTAGTATTTTCGATTTTAGAGGACCGTGACCCTATCTTGTTAAAGTTTGTCTTAAGATGGCCATGTGAGACTTAGTATTTCCGCTGCTTTATGAAAGAGTTTTTAATAGTTTGGTTTTGAATAAATTTTTTAATTCCGCACTATTTTCTATTGTCTATGCGATGAATGAGCTAAGAGGTTTGTGTTAGACCCCTTCTGGGTCGAGTACGCCATGTTACGACTAGGGGGTGCTCTTGGATCGTGACAAACTTGGTATCAGAGCATAATATTTTTGAAATGGTTTTTAGGATCAAAGTCTCACAAGCCACGTCTAGTAGAGTCTTGTTCATCCATGTGAGTCACGACACATATATGAGCGAGAGGCTATAGGACGATAGAAAGTTACACTTCTTTCTTCATTCTTCATTCTTCAAATTGTTCCATAAATATTAGCTCCTTAAGTTCTCCCTCTTATTCCTTATCCGGTGGTCGTGAAGATGGGAATACTAGAAGGGCTAATGTTGCAAGCATCGAGGGAGGAAAAGGTGAGTTTTGATGTTAGTTGTGGTTATGTGACTAGATGAGTCTTGTTATGCTAAATTTGAGAAGTTATATTGTGATGTAGGCTTTAGCTTGAATGGGTTACTATAAGGTTATGTGTGTTGTTGGTAGAAGGTTATGATGAGTTTGGAGGTAAGTTGAAGGATTTGACGAATGAGGCGTTTTAGAAATGTGTTGATGTGTTGGGTGAGTAGACTCCTCAAAAGAGGGTGCAAGTTTAATTTTACTTTGGTTTAAAATCACCTTGGGTGGTGAGTGTGAAGGTTTAGTGATGTTTTGCTCCGACCTTAGAATTGAAAGACGTGATGTTGTAAAGAGTTTTTATAGGCTTACCCCTTAGGGGGGAGATAATGTGCTTAGATGTCAAGGTCGTTGAGTGTCCTTGATGTTCTTGAGATTGGCTTTCTTGCTAATCTCACCTTAAGAGGTGGAGTGAGTTTGAGGAGTTTAAATCCGGTGTAGTAGACTCATATGAGACCTTGAGTGGTGTTGGTAAGGTTGGTTGTGAGCAATAGTTGCTTAATGAGGACCTTCCAAGTTTAAAAGTACCGGTATGTTGATGATTTCTTGTAAGTTGTGGATGTCTTGATTTAGGTTCCCTTGTGGTGTTCATGTTGACCTTATTTGGGTTTACTCCTAAGTGAGGGATAGTATGTTAAATAGTAAGATTGTTGAGAGTGTTGATATCCTTATCTCTTTCCTTCTATTCTTATTCAAGCTTGAGACCTAGAGTTCCTAGTATCTTGTTGCATGTTTTGGAGTCTTGTGAGAATATGAGTTTCCATAATCTCCTTATGTTGTGCCTATTCTAATTAAATTCCTATATAGCTGAGAAAAAATGAGTTTTCAAATTGTGTTCCTCATGTTGATATGCATCTATGATGAGTTCCCTAAATGTTGCATTAGTTGACTTGTTGAGCATGCTTAAATGTTTTCTTGAAAGAGTTGCATAGTGTATTTAAAGATGTTGTAATGAGCATGATGCGACTTGGAGAAGGAAGTTCCTCCAATGAAATGAGAAATGTGATGTTTTGGTGCATGATGAGTTGTAGATGTAGTTCCTAACTTCTTGTTGTGTTTTCAGCATATTGATGTGGAGTTTATGTTTCCTCCTATGTTTATGCATTTGTATTGAAGTTGTATGCATGATTGTGGGCTTCTAGTCTTGAGTCGTTACTCCTTTATGTTTTAAAGTGTCATTCGAGGACGAATGTTCTTAAGAGGGGGATAATGTAATGACCCTAAAAACAAACTAGTGAAACTAGAGCTTGACGTGTGTTCGTCTTAAATTTTGATGGTGTTTTATGTTGTCCCGAGCCATGGTTGAGGTATTTAGGGGTTAGACTTCAAGGTACGACTCCTCAAGGACCACCCTAAGGGTCCTTCAGGAGGACCCTAAGTTTAGACCCCAAGACCCTAAGGAGACCATGAGGTTGCCTCAAAGGGGGTGACCTATGGATCGGGTTCACTCCCGTAGGTCGATCCACGCCCCGTGGAAGGCCTCCGTAGGTTAAGACCCCCAAATGAGGGTCTCTGAACTGAACCACGAAGTGGCAGTACAGTCACGTCAATCCATCCATGGTCCGTGGATGGTGACTTATGGATTGGACCTGCAATCAGGTTTGTGGGTTCAGCTGAGTGAAGGGTGAATTAGTAAGTTCACCCCAGTCTTTTAAATTGCATGGATGGTTATTTTAAGTGTATTTAGGTATTTTAAGTGTATTAAAACATTAATATTCTAATTTAGAATTCATTCTTCATATTTCCCCAAATCAAAACCCTTCTCTCCTAAAAGGTTCTCCGTAGAAACTCCATTGGAGGTCAAGGGAAAGTTCAAGATAGGGTTGGGGGTTTCAAGGTGTTTCTTGTTCAATTTCAAGGGATTGTTCTAGTATAAGGTATGGTGATCCTTCATCTAGGGTTAGTTTTCAACCAAGAGTCAATTCCAAAGATGTTTCCAAGGTTTTCAAGTTTCACTAAAAACCTAGATTTCACTTAAATTCTTGGGTTCTTACATCAAACAATTTCAAATGATAAAGTATGATTATATTGATGTTTATTTGATGGTTTTAAGATTAAAAACTCAATGAACCCATGATTTCTCTAAATTCGTAAAATTAGGTTTATGAAGTGGGTTTTATGATTATGAATGAATGTTGATTGAATTATGCTTAGATTGAGTAGTATTATGTATTTCTATTATTATCTATGCCAATCTATGGTGAATTTTTGGAGAATTGAGTAATGGTGATTATGGCTTTGGAGAAGAGTAAGTTGTGACCTAATTCTCATGAAGTAAAATTACTCTTGAATTGTTGATCCACTTGAAAGGTGGAGGTGTTTACATTACATTTATATTGATCCACTTGAAGGGTGGAGGTATTTACTTACATGTACTTTATGATCATGGCCTTGAAGGCATTATATGAGGAATTGAAGAATTGTCATGAGGTTATGTAAATGGTTGTATAATGTGAAGGACTTACATGTGATTCAATGATAGAATGATGAACATGTATTTAATGTATTTGTGTTAGTATTGAAAGTGTATTTCTCAATTTGACACTCATGAGTGATAACGATGAATGTGAAGGATTGCTATACTGTAGTTGTTGAATCAAGAATTAGTAGGCTTATGCATCCTTTTTGTAGAATAATGAATGTGTCTTGACTTGATGAATATAAATCGATAGGTTATGGCATTCCTTCCATATATGAGTGATGAATGTGTCTTGACTTGATGGCTATGAATTGATAGGCTTTATGCAATCTTTTCATAAATGGTCTAATGTAATGAAGACTCTAGATTCGATAGGCTAGTGGCATTCATTTCTAAATGAGTCAATGTACCATGAATCGATAGACTAGTGGCATTCTTTTCATGAGTATAAAAATGTAATGAGGGGCCATAAATCGATAGGCTTATAGCATTCCTTTCATATGGACCCTAGAGCTATCCTTGAATGTACCACGCATCGATAGGCTTATATCATTCCTTTCTTGGTAATGATGTATCATGGGTCGATAGGCCTATGGCATTCCTCCCTAATACACTAATGTAATATGAATGAAATAATCTATTGGAATGTAGGCTAAGCACCGAGTAGATATGGTTAGATGGAAACTCTCCCAATGTTAGGCTAGAGTTCCAGTGAACATCTTCCTATTTCATAACTATGTTCCCATATTGGATATTAGAAAGCGGATTTCATCCTAGCTAAGGATTTATCCAAGCTAATGTTATCAATATACCTTAGGCAAGTGGAATACCTCTTTACGGTGTGGGGATATATGACACCGGATTCCATGTGCTGCTAGTATGGTCTATGTCGATTAAATATTTATTCGCATCCTGTGAGATATGGACTCTAGTTACTTGATAGGTGCTACAAAGTGTAGGTAGTAGTATGGGATGTTATCTATACATTGCACGAGTAGGCTTTGAAGGTGCTATAGTGAGTTCTCTAAGTCCTAATGACTAAATGTGTGAAAGCCCTCTAAATGCACGAAGGTGTCCGAAATGAATCTAAAGAAGATTGTTGACTTATTGTCTAAATAAAATGATGAATGAGTAGCTTATATTGATGAAATGAGTTACTTAGCATGTTGTGTTGAATTGTAAAGGTTCTTATTTATTGTAGCCTCAATGAACACCTAGGTGTGTATGAACATGTAGTATGGTCTGCCACTTCATGTCTTACTTAGGTGTATCTTAAGGTGACTTTAGATATAGGTCCTAAGATGATGAAATGACTTACTTGACTCATGTTCTTATGTGTTGTATGTTGGTATTAGTTGAGAATGATTACTTGTAATATGAAGCATGATTAATGGTAAGTTCACTTTTGGTGATCTTACGGTGATGCTTATGTGTGGATAGTGGTATGGGACGCTATTCAAACATTGCATAAAGTGTTACTTGAGGGTTGCTTGGGATGAAGGTGAAAAGGTAAAGGTAATGGGTTTATATGTTGAACATCTCTATAATGTGGATAATGTCTTGTATGTTGGTTGTCACTTGTATTATGCCTCTTATAATTGTACTCATGAGGTTTTATCAAAAATGGCATACTAGCAAGACTTTCGAAAAAATGTCCCCTTTAAAGCATATTTGTGTGCTAGCCCATATTCTCTTATTTTTACTACAAGTGTAGCATCCGGCAAGTAATCGTTTCTAGCTAGAAGTTGAAGTGCTTGGATAGAGTTTTCCTCCAAGACTTGGTATGTCCTCATAGATCGAGGACAAAGCAATTGTAAAGGGCCGTGACCCTATCTTGTTAAAGTTTGTCTTAAGATGGACATGTGAGACTTAGTATTTTTGCTGCTTTATGAAAGAGTTTTTAATAGTTTGGTTTTGAATAAAGTTTTTAATTCCGCACTATTTACTATTGTCTATGTGATTAATGCGCTAAGAGGCTTGTATTAGACCCTTCGGGGTCGAGAACGTCGTGTTTCGACTAAAGAGTGCTCTAGGGCCGTGACAAACTTAGTATTAGAGCATAATATTTTGGAAATGGGTTTTAGGATCAAAGTCTCACAAGCTATGTCTAGTAGAGTCTTGTTCATCTGTGTGAGTCGCGACACATATATGAGCGAGAGGCTATAGGACAATAGAAAGTTACACTTCTTTCTTCATTCCTTATCCGGTGGTCTTGAAGATGTGACAACTTGAATGGCTAATGTTGCAAGGATCGAGGGAGCAAAAGGTGAGTTTTGATGTTAGTTGTGGTTATGTGACTAAATGAGTTTTATTATGGTAAATTTGATGAGTTATATTGTGATGTAGTCTTTAGCTTAAATGGGTTGCTATATTGTTATGTGTGTTGTTGGTCGAAGGTTATGATGAGTTTGGAGGTAAGTTGAAGGAAAGACATTTCATTAAAAATAGCCAGTGGAAGACTTTCTAGACTTTATACATGATGTCTCAAAACCCTCTAATCCTTGAATACAACAATGGGACTAAGCCCAAACAAGACTTAAACACAATACTAGAAATACATCAAAAGGAACATGTAGGGTGTTATCCTCGAATCTATGAGGACTCACCAAGTCTTCACCGTCAACACTTAGAAACCTATCAAGTAGCCATGACATGTCACCATCTCCCAATCCCTACACTTTAGTTAAAAAGGGAAAGAAAGGGGTTAGCACAATTAAGTGCTAAGTATGGAGACAATGCAAAAACATGTTTCAACAGACATTTACAAGGAATATATGCTTTCATATCCTTTTTGATAAAACCTTCATTTCACAAGTATAAGAGATATAATACAAGTCAACATTCACATATAAGACAATTGCCAACCATACACAGACTAAACATATCCATATCCAATTCATGCTTAACTTTAGAAGAACACATGCCATTTCATTACCATAGGACCTCTACCTAATATAACCTTAAGACACGCTTGAGTTAGACAAGAAGTGACCGCCCATACAACCTCTTCAAGCACACTTAAGTGTTCCTCAAGATTACCTTAGATAAGGACATTTCATTTACAACATAACATCAATAGACCAACATTCTTTAAGAAACCACCTAGGAGACCTTCAAGCACATAAGGGGACTTTCACATAATAGTCGTTAGACTTAGGGAACTCACTTTAGTATCTTCAAAGCCTACTCGTGTCATGTGTAGATAGCATCCCATATTACTACCTACACATTTAGAACCTATGCAATAACTATAGTGCACATCCCACATGATGGGAATAGGCATAACCAACATAGACTATACTAGCAAGGCAGGGAATCCGGAGTCTATCCTACTCCGTAGAGGTTGTTCTACTTGCCAAGGGTAGAACTAGTAAGCAACCCATGTAGGCACATGGTTTGGGGGATGTCTAAGTAAGTTCATTGTGCCTAATCTCATACTCAACTAAGCCACCTTCCTAACCACATCCACTCGGTGCTAGCCTTGTTTCCCATAGAATATTCAATCACATATGTACTAGAGAGGGTTCCTTTTCTAGTTCAACCAACTCATAGTACCTCTTCCCAAGAAAGGCCCCATTTCTTAGTCATAGCCAATCAAGGTTTATAAGGATAGCTTATTTAACTTTCTTATATAAGGATTCTCATGCCGTTCCGGCTGCATCCATCTCTAAGTCTATCATTTCACTAAAGAAGGGAACATAGCCCTAAGGCACGTCCTTTAAGGTTATACATTTACTTAGGAAAGCTAGACTTATGAAAGGGCGCCATTTCTTAGTTCTACCGATTCAAGTCTGGGCCTAGAATTCCACTTTTAGCATTTATAGAAAGGGCACCATTTCTTAGTTCTAGCCCCCTCACACATTCATTCATTCAAGACTTTAAGTAACAAGAAGAGACACTTTAGTCTACTAATCAAGTCATAACATTATCATTTGAGGACACTTTATAATCCAACATCATCACATATATACATCATGAGAAATCATACTTTAAATCACAATGCTATCCACTTTACATAGGATCACCTCAGGATCACATAAACTCATTCACATCATATCTTCACAGATAGCTTCACATAAAACTTTACATATAGCTTCATATTGAACTTTACATATAGCTTCATTTATATATAATAGCACAACAAAACAACAATACTCATGTAATGCCCTTCGTGGCCACAATCATAATTCAAAAGCAACAAGCAACACTTCCACCAAAGGTGGATCCAACCTAAGAAACAATTATAGCAATATTAATAGATCAAGCCATCTTACCACCTTTCAAAGGCCATAAGCCACAATACTCAATTCCATTCCAATTATACAATATTCATCAAGTTAGGTCAACTTACCCTCTTTCCATAGCTATCTTCATCATCCTCATATTCCAACAATTAACAATACAATAACAATGATAATAACAACATTCAACTATACAAGCTAAGTTAAACAATATCCAATAACCAACATAAAGGCTAAGTCCCAATTTATGACCATTCAAGGCTACTACCTCACATTATACAATTCAATAACAACTTCCATTAATTCATCATAGTTAAGATCATATAAGAACAGCCCACATCAAACCACTCAATAATCCTTCATCAATTACTCAAAATCAATAGACCCACTTTAGGCCAAATTTAACGAATTTGAGAAAACATGGGTTCATGAAGATTTCTTTCTTAAAACCTTAAATAATCATTAATAACAACATAAAACATCATTCAAAAGGTTTTCATGCAAGAACCCATGCTAGAATTGAAATTAGGGTTTTTGGGAGAACTTTAAAAACACTTCGATTTGGCTCCTTGAATGGAAGAGGAATCAAGGATAAAGAATCTCCATACCTTAAACTTCATGAATCCCATGAAATTTGAGAAGAAAACACTTGAAATCTTCAACCCTAGCTTTAACTTGACCTAGCCTCCAATGGAGTTCTAAAGAGAACTTTTGGGAAGAGAAGGGGTTTGATTTTGAAGAATGAATTCTAAAATACAATATACAAGTTTAAATACCTTTAAAATACTTTAAAAAACTTAAAACAATAACCGACATATTACCCAAACTACTCCTCACTTTGTTGGACCTTTTTAGACAAGTCTAACTTGAGTTTTATTTTCGCAGATTTCGTCGGGAAACAAGTCCGCGATGTGGAGGTGTTCCCACAAGTTTCTGAAAATTAAATTTCGAGACAGAACATTTTGCGACACGTCTGCAACGCGGACCAAACATTTGGCCCTTGGTGGAGCTAGTCCGCAACGCGGACATGCTCCCTCCAAGCACAACTTCAAGCTGCCTTGGCAGCTTGCTTGGCCAAGGTTGGGGTCCTCCTCAGGGACCCTTAGGGTGGCCCCCGGGGCATCGTATTCAAACTTTTTGACCCTAAAAACATTTATTAAGACACTAGGGTCACCTCCACTGATTTTAGACTCCAAACAACACATAAAAACATGAACAACATACTATAACACACCAACACGTAAAAGACTAGTTTTCGAACGTCTTGGTCGTCCCTTGACGTTTGACTTCCAAACTCTTTAAAACTGACTAAAAAGGCTATTCTTCATTATTTTAACAAGTTATTAATGCATAAAACCCATGTGAGGCTCTACTTTATCCTACTTCATTTTGAGGGGTGTTACAATATCCCCCCACTTTGGAACGTTCTTCCTCGAATGACACTTAAACACTTTTCAAGGAAAATGACCAAAGTAAACAGTCCATACTCATGCATACCATAATATAAACCATACACATAATAAGGAGGAACATCACTCCACGTCAAAGTCCCACAATAACTTCATGCAATTCAAGGAAGTAGGCATAACATCTACTAACTCCTTATGCATCATCTTTACCTTTTCTCATGCTATTGGAGGAACTTCCTTCTCCAATTCACATCATGCTCATTCCAACATTATTAAGCACATTATGCAATTTTCTCATAAAAGCACAACTATGCAACATTTACCATAAGGCACATTTAAGCAATGCTCAATATGCAACTTCTCAATAACACATAAGGCATGCCAAGAAAGTCAACTCATGCAACATTTAGCCAAATCATTATAAGTGCACATCAACATGAGGAACATAACTTTATGAAAACCCATTTTTCTTACTTTAACAAGAATTCATTTAAAACATGCCTAATAAAAGGAGACCATGGAAAACTCTTTTTCACCTAAGACTCCAAGACATGCTACAAGCTTCTAGGAACTCTTTGTTTTAGGCTTGAATAGTCAAATAAGGAAAAGGTAAGGATGTCAACACTCCTCAACCCCCTCACTACTCAACTTACCATCCCCCACTTAAGGATAAACAAAGCTAAGGTCAACATGGACGTGCCATAAGAATCTCAAGGGAGAGACCATCAATCTTACCAAAAACCATTCTCACCCAGCTCTTAAATTCCCTAAACCTCTTGTAATGAGAACATCTTTCAAGCCTAACTCATGACTGCAAAGATTCTCAAAAATTCTTACCATAAAGACACAACATCCCCAATTAGAAGGAACTCATACTAACTCTTTCAATTTCACCTCCTTCCACCTTATGGATCACCATAACAATAAACTTCCATACTCATCGCACCTATGCCCTTTAAAACAGCACACTCCATCATCTTTTTCAACTTATCTCAACTCATATATCTAAGTCGGATTCTACCAATAACACACAAAACCATAAAGCAACCCATCCAACCTAGAGTCATCATCACAACCTTCCACACCACCTTCATCAAGTCACAAAGTCATAGTTGGCCTCACAACCAACCTATTCCTCTCCCTCAACCCTTGCAACCACAACGTCTCAAAGGTCACACTGTAAGGACCATCACATCAGGAACAAGGTAAGACATTATAGAGAGAAACTCCATGGCACGACTAAAGGAATGAAGAAGTGAAACTTTCTTAGCACCCAATAGCCTCATATTCATAATGTGGCGCGCTTCACATTATGAACAATACTCTACTAGATGTGGTTATGAGACAACCTAAGACCATACCGAGAACCTTATACTTTAATACCAAGTTTGTAATGACCCAAGAGCACCCCCTAGCCGTTACATGCGTATTCAACCTCTCGGAGGTCGCATACAGGCCTTAGCATTCATTCATCGCATAGATCATAAAAGTCACTAAGAATTTAAAAACATTCCTTACAAAAAAGACATTTCATTAAAAATAGCTAGCGGAAGACTTTCTAGACTTTATACATAATATCTCAAAACCATCTAATACTTGAATACAACAATGGGACTAAGCCCACACAAGACTTAAACACAATACTAGAAATATATCAAAAGGAACATGTAGGGTGTTGTCCTCGAATCTATGAGGACTCACCAAGTCTTCATCGTCAACACTTAGAAACCTATCAAGTAACCATGACATGTCACCATCTCCCAATTCCCACATTTTAGTCAAAAAAAGGAAAGAAAGGGGCTAGCACAATTAAGTACTAAGTATGGAGACTATGCAAAAACATGTTTAAACAGACATTTACAAGGAATATATGCTTTCATATCATTTTTGATAAAACCTTCACTTCACAAGTATAAGAGATATAATACAAGTCAACATTCGCATATAAGACCATAGCCAACCATACACATACTCAACATATCCATATCGAACCCATGCTTAACTTTAGAAGAACACATGCCATTTCATTACCATAGGACCTCTACCTAATATAACCTTAAGACACGCTTGAGTGAGACAAGAAGTGACCGCCCATACAACCTCTTCAAGCACACTTAAGTGTTCCTCAAGATTACCTTAGGTAAGGACATTTACTTTACAACATAACATCAATAGACCAACATTCTTTAAGATACCACCTAGAAGACCTTCAAGCACATAAGGGGACTTTCACATAGTATTCGTTAGACTTAGGGAACTCACTTTAGTATCTTCAAAGCCTACTCGTGCAATGTGTAGAGAGCATCGCATACTACTACCTACACGTTGTAGAACCTATCCAATAACTATAGTGCACATCCCACATGATGGGAATAGGCATAACCGACATAGACCATACTAGCTAGGCATGGAATCCGAAGTCTATCCTACTCTATGGAGGTTGTTCTACTTGCCAAGGGTAGAACTAGTAAGCAACCCATGTAGGCACATGGTTTGGGGGATGTCCAAGGAAATTCATTGTGCCTAATCTCATACTCAACTAGGCCACCTTCCTAACAACATCCACTCGGTGCTAGCCTTGTTTCCTATAGAATATTCAATCATATATGTACTAGAAAGGTTTCCTTTTCTAGTTCAACCAACTCATAGTACCTCTTCCCAAGAAAGGCTCCATTTCTTAGTCATAGCCAATCAAGGTTCATAAGGATAGCTTATTTAACTTTCTTAGATAAGGATTCCCATGTCGTTCCGGCTCCATCCATCTCTAAGTCTATCATTTCACTAAAGAAGGGAACATCGCCCTAAGGCCCATCCTTCAAGGTTATACATTTACTTAGGAAAGCTAGACTTATGAAAGGGCACCATTTCTTAGTTCTGCCGATTCTAGTCTAGGCCTAGAATTCCTCTTTTAGCATTTATAGAAAGGGCACCATTTCTTAGTTCTAGCCCACTTCACACATTCATGCATTCAAGACTTTAAGTAACAAGAAGAGACACTTTAGTCTACTAATCAAGTTACAACATTAGCATTTGAGGACACTTCATAATCCAACATCATCACATATATACATCATGAGAAATCATATTTTAAATCACAATGCAATCCACTTTACATAGGATCACCTCAAGATCACATAAACTCATTCACATCATATCTTCACATATAGCTTCACATAAAACTTTACATATAGCTTCATATAGAACTTTACATATAGCGTCATTTATATATAATAACACAACAATACAACAATACTCATGTAATGCCCTTCATGGCCACATTCATAATTCAAAAGCAACAAGCAACACTTCCACCAAAGGTGGATCCAACCTAAGAAGTAATTATAGCAATATTAATAGATCAAGCCATCTTACCACCTTTCAAAGGCCATAAGCCACAATACTCAATTCCATGCCAATTATACAATATTCATCAAGTTAGGTCAACGTACCCTTTTTCCATAGCTATCTTCATCATCCTCATATTCCAACAATTAACAATACAATAACAATGATAATAACAACATTCAACTATACAAGCTAAGTTAAACAATATCCAATAACCAACATAAAGGCTAAGTCCCAATTTATGACCATTCAAGGCTACTACCTCACATTATACAATTCAATAACAATTTTGAGCAATTCAACATAGTTAAGATCATATAAGAACAGCCCACATCAAACAACTCAATAATCCGTCATCAATTATTCAAAATCAATGGACCCACTTTAGGCCAAATTTAAAGAATTTGAGAAGACATGGGTTCATGAAGATTTCTTTCTTAAAACCATCAATAATCATTAATAACAACATAAAACATCATTTAAAAGGTTTTCATGCAAGAACCCATGCTAGAATTGAAATTAGGGTTTTGGGAGAACTTTAAAAACGCTTTGATTTGGCTCCTTGAATGGAAGAGGAATCAAGGATAAAGAATTCCTATACCTTAACCTTCATGAATCCCACGAAATTTGAGAAGAAAACACTTGAAACATTCAACCCTAGCTTTAACTTGACCTAGCTTCCAATGGAGTTCTAGTGAGAACCTTTGGGAAGAGAAGGGCTTTGATTTTGAAGAATGAATTCTAAAATACAATATACAAGTTTAAATACCTTTAAAATACTTAAAATAACTTAAAACAATAACCGACATATTACCCAAACTACCCCTCACTTAGTTGGACCTTTTTAAACAAGTCTAACTTGAGTTTTATTTTCGCAGATTTCATCGGGAAACAAGTCCGCGATGCGGAGGTGTTCCCACAAGTTTCTGAAATTTAAATTTAGAGACAGAAGAGTCCGCACACGTCCGCGACGTGGACCAAACATTTGGCCCTTGGTAGAGCTAGTCCGCGACGCGGACATGCTCCCTTCAAGCACAACTTCAAGCTGCCTTGGCAACTTGCTTGGCCAAGGTTGGGGTCCTCCTCGGGGACCCTTAGGGTGGCCCCTGGGGAGTCGTATCCAAACTTTTTGACCCTAAAAATATTTATTAAGACACTAGGGTCACCTCCACTGATTTTAGACTCCAAACAACACATAAAAACATAAACAACATGCTAGAACACACCAACATGTAAAAGACTAGTTTTTGAACGTCTTGGTTGTCCCTTGATGTTTGACTTCCAAACTCTTTGAAACTGACTAAAAAGGCTATTCTTCATTATTTTAACAAGTTATTAACGCATAAAACCCATGTGAGGCTCCACTTTATCCTACTTCATTTTGAGGGGTGTTACATTGAGCATGCTTAAAAGTGTTCTTGAAAGAGTTGCATAGTGTTCTTAAAGATGTTGTAATGTGCATGATGTGACTTGGAGAAGGAAGTTCCTCCAATGAAATGAGAAATGTGATGTTTTGGTGCATGATGAGTTATAGATGTAGTTCCTACCTTCTTGTTGTGTTTTGATCTTATTGATGTGGAGTTGATGTTTCCTCCTATGTTTATGCATTTGTGTTGATGTTGTATGCATGATTGTGGGCTGCTAGTCTTGAGTCATTACCCCTTAATGTTTTAAAGTGTCATTCAAGGATGAATGTTCCTAAGAGGGGGATAATGTAACGACCCTAAAAATAAACTAGTGAAACTAGAGCTTGATGTGTGTTCGTTTTTGTTCGTCTGGAGTTTTGATGGTGTTTTATGTTGTCCCGAGCCATGGTTGAGGTGTTTAAGGGTTATACGTCAAGGTAAGACTCCCCAAGGACCACCCTAAGGGTCCTCTATATAACGACCTGAGAGCACCCCCTAGTTGTTACCGGCGAATTCGACCTCGAAGAGGTCCTATACAAGCCTTTAGCATTCGTAATAGCATGTATCATAGAATAAAATCAAGGAAAATTTTAAAATTTTACTTTGGAAGTTCAACTTCACTTCATATTTGAAAAATAGAATCTAACTTCGTCACAATGTACCATCTAGACATAGAAGTATCGAAAATAGGACTTAGCCCTTACAACAATAAGAAGTCTTGAAATAGGAAAGTACAACAATGTCTTTCAACATAGGCAAAGAACTAAACTTAGAAGCTAGATCATAGGGTCTTGTCCTCGAACTTGAGGACACACCAACTTGGGGAAGCAACTGCAAGTGTCTTGAGAAGTAAGCTTGAATCCTCAACGGCCCGAACCTAAATGTTTGGGGAAAAGAAATATGGGTTAGTACAACACACATACTAAGTATGGCTACTAATGCTTAAAAACCATTGAAACATGCATAAAAGGACATATAGTCAAAACATGCTTTTTACCAAGTAAATCCAATATGCACACAAAGTAAGCATTATAGTCCAAACCAACATAATATCATCCCAACATGTAGACAATCCAAACAATACTAGTGCAATGCAAAGAATAGAACCCCATAACCCTATTCAATGCCAAGTATCACATTAAGCAACCTACTTCATGCATTCATTCATAAGATCATATTTCATCATAACTTACCATACTCATAATGATGATACATAACATAGCCTCAACATACGTAAGTCATAATTATCATAATCATAAGAGATCACTACTACAACCATCTCTTAGGATCCCACAAGTGTAATGTGCAAGAGAAGTCTCATACCCTCCCTTACACTATGTAGAAACCCTTAAGAAAGCCCTAGTAAGAGTTCACACCTTTCATACCTTCATTTACTTTTACATTAGGGAAATATTGCAATAACCAACATAGACCATGAGAGCTACACCATGAGAGCTACAGGGAATCCGGTGTTCTACTCCCACACCGAAAAGAGAGGGTTAACACTTGCCTAAGGTGTAACCATTCGTACATAGCTATCTAGGTGGATTCACTAAGCTAGATTCCTATGTGGGAACATAGTGAAGGGTCAAGGATATTGCTTCTAGAAACCCTAACTTACTAAATGTGAGGGTTTCCATCTCATGAGACAACACGTACCGTGGGTAATCCAGACTTGCAAAACGTGAGGAGCCGGACTTACTAAACGTGAGACCCCCATCTCATTTACATGCTCTTTCGGTGCTAAGCATCTAATTCCCTTTTGTAATCATATTTGGTCATCACATAAGTTCACATTAGCCTTTACTAGACTCTTATGTAGACATCTTACCATAATAGCTAATATGTGTTCATAAGTGAGTAACAATCCTTTCACTTTAGAAACACTTAGCAAGTGAGTAAACCTTTCACTTTACATTACATTATAATTATGAGAACTATATTTCAATCATATAGCAATCATACCATAACATACATACATACTTCATAGCTAATTCAAGTGTAGAGGGTTAAGGATGAGGAAACTAGGTCATCAACACCACAACAACACATTAGGTAT
>JAJOOF010003490.1:0-32323 GCA_029582545.1 Solanum lignicaule | reverse complement strand
CCCTCACTTCCAACCCAAAGGTTCCGAGTTCAAGTCACCAATGAAGAAAAATGGGGTGGGAACTCCTAGGGAGGGTAAAAAAAAAAAAAAAAAACACACCCATTTGCCCCACTATCCTCACTCCCATATACCCACTCACCCTCACACCATTTCAATCCATTAACCACCCCCATACCCCACACAATCAGACAACACACCCTTACCCCCACTTCCATACACACGTACATTCAAATTTCAACAACAACACAACACATACATCACACGACAGAACATAAAAGGGAAAAGGAGAAAATTAGCAAAAAAACAAGAGAAAAAAAATACACAGCACACACACAAAGAAAAATCAGCATACACACATACATGCACACATCGATCTGGAAGGAAAACAACAAAAAACATTCACTTTTACCATACAACACTCCTATTCTATATTTAAAACCAACACATACAACATTCACCAAAAATTCAAAACATCAAAAAAGATCTCACGGACAAGGAAGAAAAAAATCACCCTCATTTTATATTTTTCACACACAAATAGAGGTTGAGTTCGAGATTTGCTTTTGCGGTTTCAAGTTTGTGGTTCCTCAACCCTTTCTTCTCGTGAAATAATTTTCACAAGAGGTAACACTTAATTTTATTTTATTTTGTATTAGTTTTATGTCATGATTGTGCAAGAATTAATTTCAATATATTGAAGTTGTTCAGATTTCATATGTGTTTAACCCGTTAATATTATTTATGTTGTATACTGAAATATATCTTAACATGCTATATGACATGTGGGTTACATGCTTAAGATTTCATTCCTCGCTCTTTTCCCTTAGTTAATTTTTTTATGTTCGTGTTACTAGATTGAATGAATTCTCTGTTTGATCATGTTTAGAAAAGTGTTAAGTTATTTTTATGTTATAATATGTGTGTTGCCTTGATCTTTTAGATGCTAATAAAAATAATAATAAGAAAATTTCAACCGATTTACTAACTGTTGTATGTATGTCTGCAAAAGAAATATTATTATCATTATTATTTTAAATAACATGAGATTAATATATTTTGATTAAACAATTGTAGTTCAGCACCACTTGATTCACGCTTAAAAATTGACAAACTAATTTTGTAGGCAAATTTAGATACGTTAAAAATGGTTTCAAACAAGAAAGTGGTTACACATCTTCTTTGAAACACTTAAAAGAAATTGAAGGATGCGGTGACGCACCTTGACCAAATTATTTTAATAATTAATTTTTATTAATTTAAACCAAAATGTGTAAATTGAGATTATTAGATGAGATGCACTCGAGAGGAGAAGACAGCTATGTCTCTAACTCTCAAGACCCAGAATACGGTTACGCATCTAGTTGAAACTAATAAAACTTCAATAATAAAAAAAACAAATCATGGCTCGTAGACACAAATTATCCAAAAATATATCAAGATAAGTATAAGTTGATAAAAGCGACAGTGATAGAATCACGGGACTCGAGGGATGCCTAATACCTTCCACTCGGTCAACAGAATTTCTTACCCAAATTTCTAGTTTGCAGACCAAATACAGAGTCATTTCCTTTTGATTAGGGATTTTAAAAAAAAGGTGACTTGGAACACCATAACTCAATTCCAAGTAGCGAATATGAAAAATTAATATAAATCCTAATCAATACCGTCACTTAATTTGGAAAAATCCTTCCTTCCATAGTGCGACAAAGGGGTGTGACATCTCTGGCGACTCCACTGGGGTTTAACAAAGCTTTGAGCTTTGTTATATTGACTTTTACTTAATTTTATCACTTGTTTTGGATATATTGCGTATCATGGCTTAATATGCTACTTGCTGCTCATTTATTACTTTTTATATTGTTGAATTATACTAAATTGTTTTTTCTCGTGCACACCTTATGAGTCTATGAATACACTTAAAACACGTTCACATGAATGCAGTTATGCATCCTACTTCCCCTTGAGATAAAGTTAGAGTGCCTTGACACCCAGTGAAAGAATTTTAATCGCACATGTTAGGCGGGGTTGGACCAGCAATGAAATCGGAATAACGCTTCTACCGATAAGTTGCCCCTCCCTGGCTTGAGTTGTTCACTCGGGTAAGACAGACTAGACACTAATCTCTTTAGATTTAAGTCTATTAAACCTGATATACATACATGATTATCTCTAGTAGGCTCCGCTTATTTGCATCATTTTCATTGACTTAGTGAGCCTCAAAACAAGAGTTGGATCCGTCTAGGACAAATATTTATCTCTTACTTGACCACTTAGCTCATTTTATGTGCTACATGATAATACATTTATTTAAAAAGTCTCTATAAGTTGACCCATTTTAGTGATGAAAAGTTATCTTTTGATTTAAAAGAAAAAAGAAAAACACAAAAATATTTCTTCTTTTAGAAGTTATTACACATTTCTTAAAAATAAAATAAAATATTGTGCACAACTTAAGAATAATTTTTTTTAGGTTTCTTTTGTATAGTTAATAAAAAAAAATCAAAATAATTTGCTTTCATTATACTTATAAAAAATAATGCATTTGTCGAGTCAAGTGTTAATACCTAAAAAAATAAAATAATTTAACCGTCTAATCTAATGTAACTATGCATACCTGATTCTCATCTCCATGAGATACGTAGGCAACCCTCTTCGGGTTCGGTGATCCTTATTAAATTTTTTTTTTAAAAGAGAGAAGTATTTCTTATTAAAAATAATGTTGTATTTATAATCTTTCTGAACTACGTTTGACTTGATTCTTGCTTTGACAGGATACGTAGGCAGCCTTATTTTGAGGTTCTGTCCAACCAAGGAAAAATCTAGAAAGTCCTCACAAAAATTGAGGCAAAAAAAAAAGGATTTTTATTTATTCATGATTCAAATAAAAATGTTTCTCCTCCTTACTTTTAAAATTTTAAAAAAATATTGGTTAAGGTAAAAAAAAAAAAATTAAAAAATCTTGACTTGGTTGGTACCAACATACTTAGGAATATGCACAAAGAACAAAAAAAATGTTAAACTATTTGGCAAGACAAGAAAACTTTGTTGTGACCTATCGACTTCTTTTGGTATCTCTTGATATCTTTATGTAATACTTGAGAAATTGTTTTACTTAAAGTTAATGCTAAAACAAATTTGAACTCATGTTTCATGTGCATTGTTTGGTGAGCTTTAGATATAAAATTCAATGATGTGACTTTGTTGATCTAGAACTTGGCCCAAGTGTTGGTTGAGAGGAAATCTTGAGCAACATTTAATTTAGGAAATGATTATAGACTTTCTTTGATCTGATTGTGCCTTTAAAGCCTACCAAACATGTTATCCATAAGACTCCCAATTCGAGCCTGGAGCCATTTTATTTGAATAACCACATCTTAACATATATCATTTTAAGTGCATAAATGCACTATCCCTTGATCCCATCTCCTTGAACGCACTATCAATTATCTACACATTGCCAGTGATCTAAGTTAGGTAACAAAGTGAAGGGGCCAATTACGTGAAAGTCAAAAAAGAAAATAACAAAGAAAAGCTAGAACGGAGAAATAAAAAAAAACTTCCAACGAAAAGGAGAGGAAATGAAAAAAAATGAAAGAGGAGAAGCTTTCAACAAAGATAAGGTCAAATGCGAAAATGGAAAAAATTTTGAGAGCATTGTGCAAATTCTAAGGACGAAATAGTCACTTTATCCCAAATGAATATCCTACCTTTCCCTAAGCCTACATTACAAGCCAATGACAAGTCCTATTTGATCTCATTTTTGGTGTTCTCGCATTAGTGGATAGTTACATAAGGGCCAAGCATATGGTATCACAATCTCATGCATTGAACATCTTTCTGAGTGTGAGTGACTTCTAAAACGTCCTAAGATCAGAATATTTCTATTGTGTGAAGTAAGACTTCATTTGTTGCGAGGACACTTGAAACATGAGGATATGAATAATTTTATTCCTTAATTTAGGAAAATATGAACTAATCTTGTAAATACTTAAGTATGTTTGAGATACAAATTTGAAACTATAGAGATTACTCAAAGTTGATCTCAAATTTGTCTGAAAGTAGTCGAAGGTGATTCATATGCATCATACTAATTATTGGTACCAACTAAAGTCAAAACATTGTCAACCATGAATTGATTCATTTCTCAAAAAAATGTTTTTGTTGGAAAAATCAAGAAGAGGAAAAATAAATTTTGATTTTATGAACTACGTTTAATATGATTCTTGCTATGCAGGATACATAGGCAGTCCTTCAAAAGGGCTCAGTTTCACAAAATAAAATTTTATATCCTTGAAAGAACAAAATTGGATTATTTTTTTTAAAAAAATAATAAATTAAAAAGAGTTCCAAAGTTCCTCAATTTAAAAATTGGGGCATATTTTTATTTGTTATAAAAAAAAAAATCACTCTCATTACTACGGAACAAACACCCTAGAGGCATTTTAGGAAACAAACACCCTATCATCTTTCAATTTTAGAGAACAAGCGCCCAAATTGCATCTATGTCATGTATTTTTCTTTGGTATAAGTATTTCTCATTTATACTAATAGCTTAAATAATATTTTTTTGGTGTAAACTGGGGTAAAAAAAGAGAGTTGTGATTCTATTTCATTATTTTGTTAAGCGAGATCTTCCTAAGTAATGAGAATTAGTGTAGCAAGGACCCTCCTGCATATCGGGACGTAGTGTAGCAAGGACCCTCCTGAATAATGGGACGTAGTGTAGCAAGGACCCTCCTGAATAATGGGACGTAGTGTAGCAAGGACCATCTTGAATAATGGGACGTAATGTAGCAAGGACCCTCCTGAATAATGAGACGTGGTGTAGCAAGGACCCTCATGAATAATGGGACGTAATGTAGCAAGGACCATCTTGAATAATGAGACGTAGTGTAACAAGGACCCTTCTGAATAATGGGACGTAGTATAGACCCTCTTGAATAATAGGACTTAGTATAGCAGGACCCTCTTGGATAATGGAAAACAGGACCCTCCTACATAATGAGATTTAGATTAGCAGGACCCTCCTAGACAATGGAATTAACAGGACCCTCATACATATGAGATTTGTTTACTTTCTCCTAGGATGAACACTTCCTAGTCTGAGACCGTTAATTTTTATTTTCTCCTAGGATAAACATTTTCTAGTCTGTGATGTCCTTTTCATTTTCTCCTGGGATAAACACTTCCTAGTCTGAGATCGTTGTTTTATTTATTTTTTTCTCCTTGGCTAAACAATTCCTATTCTGAGAGATTTATTTTTTATTTTCTCCTATGATAAACACTTCCTAGTTAGAGTTTATTTTTGAAAATTTACATTTGCTAATAACTCACAAAATTTTTCCAGTGAAAACTAGGGTAAGATTTTGTTTATTTCTTTTGTTTGTGATGGTTTGTAGGTTTCTACAAGAGAAGCATGAATTTGAAATTCAAGAACAAAGTTTCAACTCTTTTCAGATAGCTAGAATCAGCTTGTTCAATGCATGTAGCAACCTGACTTCCTAACATCTATTCAACTAGTGATCAACAAAACAAACAGGCAGTCAAAAACATTTTCAAATTGTCATTTTGAAGAATACCAAAAGCTCACTTTAAGTGGCAAGTTCAATAATTCAAGATCAGGATACTCACCCAAAAAAATCAAGGTGATAACTGAAAGTCAAGACTCAAGTAAAGACACAAGAGGAGCTGCATAGTTAGGAGCTTGTACTTTTATTTTTCTTTTGACTATTAGCTTTCATTTTTTTTAAAGTAAGGATAAGAGCCGCGACCTGGAGCCTCGATGGAACCTCACTTAACTTCCAACTCATCACCTCATCTCCTTGAACTATATGTGACCTGATTCCCTCATAACCCGGGATATGTAGGTAGTCCAAAACAAGGACTCGGTCGCAGATTTTTCCTTTCAAATAGGAGTCCGGTCAAAATTTGGCACGTTATCTACTTCTTTGTCTGAAAACTCTTCGTGTTTCCAGTCAAAGAGGGGTAAACTGTAGACACGTAATTTTTGACCGAACTAAAATTTTACACCAGTTTTAGAGCTTAAATATTTTTAAAATGTGAATTAAATATTTTTGACTTTTATCTTATTTTAGTAAGTTTATTTTAAAAGATTTGAAAATAACAAAATATATATGTTTTCTTTTAATTTAAGTTTTAATAAATAAGCTAGTATTTCTTAATTATATTTTTAGACTAGCTAGTTGAATTTTTTTATATTTTATTTATTCAAAATAATTAATTAATATTTTTATTATTATATATATATATATATATATATATATATATATATATAATTTTAAAAAATATAACAACTTAACACACCCATTTGCCCCACTACCTTAACACCCATATACCCAATCACCCTCACCTCACTTCAATCCACTGACCACCCCCACACCCTACATAATCAGACAACACACCCTTACCCCCGCTTCCATACACACGTACATCCAAATTTCAACAACAACACAACATATACATCACACGACAGAACAAAAAGGGAAAAGGAGAAAATGAGCAAAACAACAAGAGAAAAAAAATACATAGCACACACACAAAGAATAATCAGCATACATACATACATGCACACATCGATCTGTAAGGAAAACAACAAAAAATATTCACTTTTACCATACAACACTCCTATTCTATATTTACAACCAACACATACAACATTCACCAAAAATCCAATACGTCAAAAAAGATCTCACAGACAAGGAAAATAAAAATCACCCCCATTTGAGTTCGAGGTTTGCTTTTGCGGTTTCATGTTCGTGGTTCCTAAACCCTTTCTTCTCGTGAAATAATTTTCACAAGAGGTAACACTTAATTTTATTTATTTTGTATTAGTTTTATGTCATGATTGTGCAAGAATTAATTCCAATATATTGAAGTTGTTCAGATTTCGTATGTGTTTAACCCGTTAATACTATTAATATTGTATACTGAAATTTTTGTGAACATGCTATATGACCTGTGGGTTACATGCTTAAGATTTCATTCCTCGCTCTTTTCCCTTAATTAAATTTTTTATGTTCGTGTTACTAGTTTGAATGAATTCTCTGTTTGATCATGTTTAGAAAAGTGTTAAGTTATTTTTATGCTATAATATGTGTGTTGCCTTGATCTTTTAGGTGCTAATAAAAAGAATAATAAGAAAATTTCAACCAGTTTACTAACTGTTGTATGTATGTCTGCAAAAGAAATATTATTATCATTATTATTTTAAATAACATGAGATTGATAAATTTTGATTAAACAATTGTAGTTCGGCACCATTTGATTCACCCTTAAAAATTGATAGTCTAATTTTGTAGGCAAATTTAGATACGTTAAAAATGGTTTCAATTAAGAATGTGGTTACACATCTTCTTTGAAACACTTAAAAGAAATTGAAGGATGTGGTGACGCACCTTGACCAAATTATTTTAATAATTAATTTTTATTAATTTAAACCAAAAGGTATAAATTGAGATTATTAGGTGAGATGCACTTGAGAGGAGAAGACAATTTTGTCTCTAAATGTCATGACCAAGAATGCGGTTATGCATCTAGTTGAGACTAATAAAAATTCAACAATAAAAAAAAATCATGGTTCATAGACACAAATTATCCAAAAATATATCAAGATAAGTATAAGTCGATAAAAGCGACCATGCTAGAATCACGGGACTCGAGGGATGCCTAAAACCTTCCCCTCGATCAATAGAATTCCTCACCCGAATTTCTAGTTCGCAGATCAAATAAAGAGTCCTTTTCTTTTGATTAGGGATTTAAAAAAAAGTGACTTGGAACACCATAACTCAATTCCAAGTGGCGACTCTGAAAAATTAAAATAATTGCTAATCAATACCGTCACTTAAATTGGAAAAACCCTTCCTTCTACCGTGCGAAAAAGGGGTGTGACACATACCATATTTGTGCTATATCCCTCAATTGATAAGCGGCTAGCTCTGCTTTCTCTACCGAAGTCAATCCCATGATATCAAGCACCTTACATACCTCATCTATAAAACCTTGAGGATCTTCCTCCACTTTGGATCCATAAAACTCCGGAGGGTTGATCCTCAAAAACTCTCTCACCCTCAAAGCCACGAAATTCAAATTAGGGTTCACCGAAGCTACCATCCCTCTATTGACTTGAGCCGTCAAGGCTTGAGCCAACAATTGCATAGTAGACCTAAGTTCCGTAGGAGTCACATTCTCCCCTATAGGGTCAATTGGAGCTTGAGGAGGAGCTTGGTGTGGAACTTGGAGAGGAACCTCTTGATCCACATTGCCTTTCTCATCCCTCCTAGCATTTTCCCTTGTATTAGCCATACCTATAGGGCACTGATTAGAAGAAGGACCTATTAGAGCCAAACTCTATGGCACGACTTGGAGAATGAAGAAGTGAAGTTTCCTAAACATCCAATAACCTCCTATTCATAAATGTGGCGCGCTTCACATTTATGAAAAAGACTCTACTATACGTGGTTTGAAACAATCCTAGAACCATTCTAAACCTTTTGCTTGGATTACCAAGTTTGTCACGACCCAGGGGTACACCCTAGATGTAACATGGCGTACTTGACCCCGAAGGGGTCTCATACAAGCCCTTAGCATATCACAACATAAGATAATAGAAAAATATGGAATTTTTAAAAACTTTATCCATACAATCGAAGTCTTTCATAAAAGCAAGCGGAAGTCTTTACTACACTTTTTGTCTCCAACCATCTAAAATAAACTTGAATTTAAACCTTTGGGACACAACCCATACAATAGTCTCAACATGAAAATAAAAGACATAAAGGAAATAGTGGGTTTTGTCCTCGAAGCTATGAGGACTCACCAAATCTTCACTCCGTTGCTCCTTGAAAAACATAGCTTTAAGATTTGGACTCAAATCTCCAAGCCCTATATTTGATGAGAATGTAGGCAAAGTATGCGTTAGTACAAAATGTACTAAATATGTTAGCTAGCATAACATCATAAGAGCATGAGATAAAGGTTAGTCAATATAATCCATAACCATATGAAATACTTCATGAAACATAAATTATAAGCATAAGAGTCAATATCATAATTATAAGTAAAGTCTCCAATATAAGCATCATATAAACATTATTAAACTCTTAGTCATTCATATCATAATAAGACCATTCTCAAGTAACCTCAAAACATACTTGTGAGATGCATGAATAGCATCTCATAATACCATCTAAGCTAAGTATCCCTTTTTGGTCATCTTTAACATAGTCAATCTCACTAGTCAAGCCTTAGACTATCATAAGTAGCTTTAAGTCATACTTGTGCAATGTATGAGTAAGACCACATAAACCTACTCACATTAAGTACCACCTTAGGCCATCACATTAATCACCTTAGGATCCCACCCTTTAGCTTAACTCTCATAACCAAGGGAGCCTCTCACCTTTAGTCAATACTAACAAGGAAGGAAACTCTAGCACAATCCTATCTAAACATACATCTTATAAAATAAAACTTTCTTGAATAACCTTAAGTCATACTTGTGTAATGCATGAATGACATCCCATACCACCATTCATACTAAGTACCACTTTTAGGTCCTCTTACTCACAATTCTTGGTTTGGAAACTAGTACTCCCTTAAGCACATCTTAGTTCATTAATAGGTTAAACCCTATACAATACTTCTTTAAGGATGTCTAAGTTCATTATTAACATGGATCCCATGAGATAATTTTTTAAGCATGTCTAAGTCCATTTATGCTTTTGAACACTATGAGGTACTTCTTTAAGTAAGTCTTAGTTCATTGGATACAGAGATTGCTACTAGAAACCTTAACTCCACTATGTGAAGGCTTCCATTTCATGAGACCTAACTTTGGGAAAACCCACACTCTACTACGTAAGAGTTCCCCCTTTAACTTGGATATTCCTCACATCAAATAGGTGTGGTTCTCCTTTTAACTTGGACCCCGAACCCTATCTTGTGTGGCACCCCATCTCATTATCAATATCCACTTGAGGCCAATCATACACCCCAAGATTCACTATTAAGCCTTGCTTAACATTCATGTCTCATGGAAGGATGTCTTTGACAATCAAACCATGTTCAAGTGATTCCATCACTTTATACATTCAAGCATTTATAAGGTAGGTTAAGTGAGTATAGGCCTTTCACCACAATTCTATCAATTAGACTTCTATTCATCACATTAACTTTACTCTCAAAGCCCTACTGATTCAACATTCATGACTACAAGCCTTACTCTCAAAGATTTACTTCTTACCTTCTTCACTCATACTTAAATTTCAAGGTATTCTAATCACATTCTTCATTACTAAGTGATTCTAGTCATAATTCACCATAAAGGTTCAACTTCAAGCTTTACAAGTCATGATCCATCATATATACTAAAATCTAGTTCAATTCATGTTTACATGTTTCTATTCTTGAACAGTTACTACTCATAACATAAATTCTAGAAGATCAATTCTAAGTCTTCCATTTCACATTTCATGGCATAAACCCCTGTATCAATTTCATCAATTAGACTAGGGTTAACCATGGAAATCACATAAATTCATCATAATATCATAATTCAATGCTAAATCAATCATAATTAAGTATTATTCACTCAATTGGAATCATACTTCAACACTACCCACAATGTAGGAAGAAACCCTAACTAGAAGTTGGTTTTGTCTTGACAATTGGGGGAAATATAAGAGGCTATATGTGTGGAAGAACCCATAGATGAATAAGCTAACATGCCTTGATTCAAAGCCCTCACCAAGCTTGTATTAATTGGAGAGAATTGTTTGGTTTATTTTTGGTGAGTTAAGAGAAAGATTTGGAATGACTGAATTAGGGGTCTATTAGGCTTATATAGGTGGTTTAATAACTAACTAACCATCCCCACTTAACCCCTAACTAATAAGGAATTAACCCCTAAGTCCCAACTTAAAATAACTTAACTTCAAATCTTCCCTCACCCACGAGACCACACCCACGGACCGTACTGGTCATTCGTGGGTGATGGTCTAGGGCTTAACATGCAGGGGAAGGAAATCTTTAAGCCACGACCCCTTCCCATGGGGCGTGGGTCCATCTACTGGCCGTAGATGCCCTTCGTGGGAGGCTGCTTCTTTTGATAAATTTTGGGCTATTTTTAGGATCCTCCTCAAGGACCCTTTGGTTGGTCCTTGGGGGATCGTACCTTGACGCCCTTACTATAAACCCTCATTCTAAGTATGGGAAGTCATTGTTACGATTTTATCCCCCACATCAAACTCTAAAACCCTAACACAAGGCTCTAGAACTCTCTAGTTTAACTTACTAGTTTCCGGGGTATTACACAAGCATAGATAACTAAGCGAGAATTGAATTTGCAACTACAATTCCTTAATTAAAACATGAACAATTAATTGAACCCACTTCAAAACAACATTAAAATCAGCAACTAACAACACCCATTAGCTAATTAAAGCATTCAACTATATAATCACACCTCTAAGGTAAAGGGTTTTAGGTAATCATAATGAAAATCAAGAAACCGTTACCAACGAAGTTTTCCATCTGATTTAAAAATGATCTGCAATTTCCAAATTGTGAAATCGAAGCTAAAATATCACAATATCTCAATCTCTACTAAAATTGTAAAGAAAATGTTCTAGAATGTAAAAAGTCTCAAAAACCCAGAAGTAAACAGTGTGGGAACTCCTTTTCTTCTTTCAAAAATTTTATTTATACATTCCCAAAATTTTAGCATGGAGTCAACTCGGCGAAGTAAGTCGGGCTCGCCAACCAGTTCGGTAATCTGCCGAGTTGCTCCTCTTCTTGCCATTTGGTTTGGCTCTTTCATCAAATTATTCTGGAACTTTTGGTGTACTTGATTGCCATTGAAGATCCTTTTGGCATCTTGCTGAATTGCTTGTTTGCTTGCCAAGTTGGTTTTGTCCATGGGTTGTTTTGCTAAAATTTTATGAAGGTCCACTCGGTGACTCGCCGATTGGCTTTGGTGAGTTCCAACTTTCCTTTCCTTCAACTTTTTTTTAGCTTTTTCGCTCCTTTTTGTATCATAATGCCCTTGCCTCACTCTTGAGACTTCATTGTTACACATCAACTTATTAACATAAGTTATGAGCGTAAAATAAGCATTGAGGAGATAAATCTTTGAATAATAAGCCCTAAATGAGTCGAAATCCTTGACTCATCATAAAGACTCAATCAAACCTACTTTCTCAAGCTAGATTTTAAAGACGCAATCAATAAAATTATCAATCATTCATTGTACTCTATTACCTCTTTCTCAAGCAAGCATAAAGAGCTAAACTAGAATTGAATTTGCAACTTCAATTCCTTAATTAAAACATGAACAAATAATTGAACCCACTTCAAAACAACATTAAAATCAGCAATTAATAACACCCATTAGCTAATTAACACATTCGATTACTTGATCACACCCCTAAGGTAAGGAGTTTTAGCTCAACATAGTGAAAAGCAAGAAATGGTTACCAAAAAAGTTTTCCATCTGTTTTGCTAACGATCTACAATCCCCCAATGTTGAAATAGAAGCTAAAATCTTACAATCTCCAAATCAAAATCCCAAACTTTACTAAAAATGTCAAACAATTTTCAAAAATGTAAAAGACTCTCAAAAACCCAGAAGTAAACAATGTGGGCACTGCTTTTCTTCTTTTAAAAATTGTATTTATATGTTTCTAAAAATTAAGCACGGAGTCAACTCAATGAAGTAAGTCGGGATCGCCGACCCATTCGGTGATCTGCCGAGTTGCTCTTCTCTTCGCCTTTCGGCTTTGTTCCTCCATCGAATTGTTCTGGAAAGTTTGGTGAGCCTGATCGCCATCACTGATCTGTTCAGTGTGTTGCCAAATCTCCATTTTGCTCGCCAAGTTAGTTTGGTCCATGCGCTACTTCTCTTGAACTTTAGGCGAGCTGGAGGCCCATTCGGCGGTTTGTTGAGTGGCTTTTGCGAGCTCCATCTTCTCTTTTCTTTACATTTCCAATTTTTTCGCTACTTTTTGCATCATAATGTCCTTTCCTCACTCTTAAGCCTTCATTGCTACATATCAACATCTTAACATCAGTTATGAGCATAAAATAAGTATTGAGGACACTATATCATTGAATAATATGCCCTAAATGAGTTGAAATTCCTGACTCATCAGAACTATTATCTCATCTTTTCTAGCATTCAAGTATTGCTTTTTCCTTTGTTCTGAGAATGGAAGTCCTTTTAAGTAGTGGATGTTATAATGACTCTAGAGGTCATTTTTGTATTTTTGTGTGCTTTTACCTTTTTCCCCTTCATGTAGCTTTCTTGCAGTTTTTGTATGGTTTTAGGTTAGGTAGCATGCTTCACGAGGTGTTTGGGTGAGTTTTGGACGCTTTTGGTATGAAAGAGTTCTCTTTAGTCAACATCTAGAGATTTTGATATCAAATGAGGATTTTGCCAGTTTGGACTATGTTGATGGTTTGTTGGGTTTTGAAGTGTCTATTTTAAGTTTGTGCCATTACACATTTTAGCTTTGAAGCTTTCGCCAAAGTTTGACTTGGTCAACATTCTTGGTAAATATGTTCGAATGGAAATTCTTTCCTCGCGGTTAACTCTAAAATGCAGAGTTTGGTCTAGAATGACCTTTGGTTCCTAAGGCGATCAGGATGAGTTTATGGCTTATTAAACTTTATTTGGTGTTTGTTAACTTTGTTCCATATTTTGATAAGATGAGCTCAATTGGTGGTTTCACTTGAGTCTGAAATATCATTTTGAAGTGGCTAGCCATTTTGGTTTGTACGGTTTTGACCCTGAATTAATTTCGAGAGTCTATTTGAAGTTTGGAGCATTAAGGTCCAACTATTGATGCAGGTCAGTGCCATTGCTTTTGCAGCCCTTGGCCGCCAACCGCTTTAGAGACAAAGGGATTGCTTTTGCAAAGGGAATCAAATGGGTGGAAGTCTCTTTTTCCACTGGCTTGCCGCAATTGCAACATGGCAGCCGCTATTGCAGTAGGTGCTTATTGAGTTGGGCCACTTTTGCAGCCATTTGACGGTTAAAGTGATGCCGCTTTAGTGGCCATTTGACTGTTTTTGCGGTTGTCGATGGGAATTTAATCCCTCCCTTCTTCAGTTCTTCAAGAAAGAAACCAATTTAAGGGGAGCTCAGACGTAGGTGATTTTGACCATTTTCAGTACTTCAAAGGTAATTTCCTTCCTTTCCATCTTCTCTAATCGATTCGATCTTGATTTTCCTGATTCAATTCAAATTTTAGCCTTAATTTATAGTTTTTAAAGTAAGGTATTTTGACCATTCGAGGTACTAATTGAACTCCTCTTTTGCCCAACTTTTGAGCGTGTGATCCTCATCTCGAGGGGAACATAATGATGAATTGAGTTTCACAATTCTTTAACATTGTTTGAGGGTCAATATTTGACCCCATTCTAGTCCAAATTTTGTAATGGTGATATGGGTATAATTAGTCCCATAGTGAATTGCTATTTTCATTCTTCATAGCTTGGTAGAATTCCGAGGTTCTTCAAAAGGGAAAACTACCCGAGTAGTTGTTCGTGAGTGGTTTTCAGCCTTGAGGTAGATTATGGTTTCTCTCTTTCATAATTAGCTTAGATTGATTATTTATGTTGTGAGTAGTTTCTTAGATAGTAATTCTTTAAGACTAGTTCCTAGGTGAGCTTGATCCTTAGTGTGATTAATTCAACATTTCAGGTTATTTAGATTAGCATCTTAGTCGATAAGCTTTAGTTTAGGTTGATTTGACTTGGATTTTGATTTAGATCCTTCGAATTTTCTTAGGTGGCATAGAACTTAGACTTTATATACGTTGGTTGATTTTTTATTTTGTGGGCCCGTTGGATTGTGTTATGAGTTTACCGCTTCATTTATTATGATATTTGGCCTAGGTTGTGAGGTTGGACTAGTGAGAATTCCAGGTTAGAACATCTATGTTGTGAGGGGTGTTTACTCGGTGGTGTGTGTGATATGGATTGTCTTGTGATGATGACTGGAATATGTTGGTGTGAAATCATGTTCATTGCAAATTGATGGCATAATTACATATGGTTTTGGAAAAAAAGAGGTTTTTGAGATAATTACTTATTTTAGCTCCAAGGGAGTGGGACTAGTGATTCTTATTAATATTACTGATGAAATCCTGGTTTTGAGAGAAAATGTACCTTTTTTCCTTATAAGGATTATGTTGATAAGCTGTGGCGGCCCGCAGATTGAATTCTGGGTTTTAATTTTATTGCATCTGTTGTTAAGCTAGGGCGGGTTCCGTAGTTGTCTCAGAGGTTAATGGGACAGCCAACAAGATAATTCCAGAAATTTTTACTTTAAACATGCATTGGCCACATGTGCATTGCATTTCATTGCGTTTTTGGTTGTCTCTGTTATTTGGATTGTGTGGTAGAATTGTTGTTGCCTTCCTTGCCGGTAGTGTTTGTTTCATTTTATCCTAATTAGACTCCTATTAGAACTACCGTGCTGCTTATGTATATGTATGATCTTTCTAAGCTCAGGCGGCCTATGATGCCTATTATGTACCCCTTGTTTTGTTACTCGCACTACATTTCTACATATTTTTCAGATGTAGCTCCCAATACGAGCCACCCTCAGTGAGCATTGGATATTCCTTGGTTGTCATAGACTTGGATCGTGGTGAACTCCTAGCGTTCAAAGACTTGTTGCCTTCCCTCTTTTGTACTGACTTGTCTTTTGTATTTTGATTAGTCAGTTCTCTTGTATATATATCATTTTCTATACTTAATAGATCATGTATAGGTGACACCATGTCTGACGTTAGGTCTTCTATTAGATTGTCTTCTCTATTACTTTTGAGCCTCTTTTGTATCGAACTACAGATTTATGATGTGACCCATTTTTATATATTATTCTTGCCTTTTGCTTATTCTTATTACTGTCAAATTATTTTCTTCCGCAAGTTTTGGTTTGGGATTAGGCTTTCCTACTCAGGGGTTATAGTAGGTGCCATCATGGCAGAATTTCAGGTAGTGACACTGGCTGATAACACAACTGGTGCTTTTTACAAGCTTAACAACTGGTGCTTTTTACAAGCTTAGTAATACTCGATCTTAGGTCTAAGCCTATGTATTTGATGGTATGAAAATTTTAGATCTATTAGATTTTTCTTTCTCATGACACAAAATTAAAAGTGATAATATTTAATGTTATTGTGTTTGACGTCTCTGTTTTAAACCTAATATTTCCTCCAAAATGATGAGGGCCTCTCTCATGAATGTACAATTATCAGAGTGATTGTTCCAGAGCTAAATCTGGATGATGTCTTTGAGTAGAAGAATCAAATTGCTAAAGCAGTGGACGATGAACTATAAAAGGTAATTCATTCCCATCAATACGGTTGTAATACAAATGACAAGCAATGATAATTGTTGTACTTTTTTCCTTCGTATGATATGTAGGCAATGTCTGCTTGCGGGTATGAGATTGTTCACACACTCATAGTTGATATACAGAAAGATGAACACGTTAACCGAACTATGAATGAAATTAATGCAGGTATAACCTTTTTCCTTTAGCTAGTCCATTCTCATGTGAAGCATGAGCAAGCTTAAAGTAGGGCCTAAAGTGCATCATGATTTCATTTCCAAAAATAGCCTTCTCTTGTTACGACAAAAGCATATGAAATAATTAGCAACCTTTATCTTCATTAAAACCTCACTAATTGAAATTTTGTGAAACCAAATTCTATAAATTAATGTTCTCTTTCTTGTCCCCTTTCACCTTAAAGGAATTCCTTTCTCCCATATGAACATAACGTTCTCTTGCTTTCCCCCTCTCTATTTAATCATATCCCAGGCACTACTAGTCTTAAAAATATCTTAATAGATTAGGCAGCACCTTGGAGACCTGATAACTCACCTGATCAGTGCACACTTGCTCAATTAAATTGAAGTTCCATCCTCCTCCTCTAAACTGCAGCACTTCTCAAAATTTTCATTGAGATCATGAGACATATGTTATTAGAAATTGAGAGCCTTGAAGTGGTCGAGGAAATATATATTATAGCAATTGCGCTTAAAGTATAAATGAAAGGAGTGGAACAAAGTGTCTCTTTAGGAAACATGGGTATTGAAAATCTCAAAACCCGTATTCCCAGTTTCAAAGCAATTCCTTGAAAGATGACGGATTATGCCATATGTGCCTCTACATGAGCTCCGAGTAATAAAATATGAACTAGTATCATAGGCACTTTGATGACAAAAGAGGCGAAAGAAACCGTCCATAGAAAGATTTGGCGCTTCTCACTAAATTATGTGGTCAATGAGACTCATAAATCAGTTGTTCATGTTTGTCGAAGAATCAACAGAATAGCTAATAGCATAAAAATAAATCAAGAAAAGCATAAAGAAACAACTGATATGATTCCTTGGTATTCCTTTGTATTCCTTTGTATTGAACCCTATACCCTATAATAATGGTGGAGTCATGGGTGGCCCCAAAGAGGAATTAACTGGTGGTGCTTGGTCAAAACTCTAGTAGGAAGCCACTCCCTTATCAGAGAATCGTACGTGAGACTTCCGCCACATAGGGCTCCATGCAGAGCTTCCACCATTGGCCTTTGCATTAAATAACTGTCAATGCATGTATTTTAAGCTTGGACTAATGAATATTTTGCTTCTCGAGTGGCGTTAAAAAATGGTGCATACATTGTGGGAGATGCCCACCTGAAGGGTCCAACCTAATTCTCGCCCAAAAGAATCCCTCCCTAGCTAGCAAGATTAGTAGGGTTCCTATCTGGAGAAATACTAAAAATCATGCCTTTTGAACTGTACGCTATGCCCTTCTTCCAAATATAAAAAAGAGCTTGTCAGGAGGAAAGATTGCGTGTGGCCTGTAGAGCACATGTAAGACATAGTTGGTTTGCTCACGAAGTAGATCACTCTCTTAGAGCGAGAAGTATGAAAGTAATAGTCTTATGTTATGGCCTCCCCCCGACTTATGGCCTTTACTCTACTACTATTGTGATGTGAGAGGTTCAAATTGGCAACATCCACAGTAAAATTTATTTCAAAGAGAAAGATTAACCAATAGATGTTAGAAATCACACCAACAGTTAGATGATTTTGCACTCTAAAATCTCACATTTATTTTTAAGACAGTAAATACATAGTGTATAGTTGTATGATTTTCCTAAGGAAGTAAATAAATAAAATATATTAAAAAGAATTTAAAAAATCCCGATGAGTGTATGCAATTCTCAATGTTCATGGTCAAACTCTATTTTAAATATAAAGTCATTTATAATATCTGAATATTTGCAAACATTCTTTTTCTTCTTCATCAACAAAATTGTTCAGTAGAATAAAAAGTGAAAACACCTTTCTACAATAAATTATTTTCTATCTAATGAACTCCAAAGAATTACCACCAGTACTTCGACAATTATAAGAACAACCCCAACCCCCACATGTTCATGGAACAATGGTTGCAACCCCAACCCTTCAACCCCCTAAAAAAAACAACAACTCCCACATGACCATAGAGCAATGTCAGCATCCCAAACCCCAGAATCACAATAAAAAACCCACAAACAAGAGAAAATCAACTCGTATATGTTACCCAAAAAAATTATTTTCCTTCCACCTTCATAACAAAACAAGAGAAAACGGTCGAGGAAGTCTTTTTCTGATAGTTTTGTCCTTTCTCTTACTCAAATTTCTTAATCTCTTGGATATTCTCCGTCAGAAAACCCCTCTACGAAGTCATCTGGGAGGCCCAGTACTTTGAAAAGAATCAGAAATCATAAGGTTTTGATATATATGCTTTTACTATTGCTTTAGTAATGTGTAGCATTTTAATTAAGGAAATATTTAACTTGTATACACTTCCTCAAATTCCTTAAGATCTGAATCATGGAGATTCACATGTTGGTGTATTAGTCTTGCTTCTTCAGAAAAAAATGGCAAGAAACCCTTGGGAGGTTTTTTGAACACTGGCATTCCAATGTGTTCTTACCACGATTTTTTGAAGAAGCAACACTAGTAACACCAACATTTGAATCTGCATGATTCACCACTTAAACAATTGAGGAATTATATATAATTTAAACCCTTCCAAAATCATGCTAGACACATAATTAAAGCAATAGTAATAATATATATATATATATATATATATACCTAAGGCATGTGGATACAACTTCTTTCCAGAGCCCTGGGCGTCTCTCGGGAATTCTTAGAGGGGTTAACTAAAAGAGAATCTCATGGAGATTCAGAAATTAGAGTAGGAGAACGGCCTAAAACATAAAAAAAAGGCTCCGTCTTCCGTCCTCTCTCCATTTTTGTTGGGGTTAATGGAAAATGATTTTTGCGGATATTATATTTGAGTTGATTTTGTCTTGCTGGCGGGTTTGGGATTGTGGTGGTGGTGGTGGTGTTAGGGATGCTGCCATTTCTCCATGGCCATGTGGGAGTGATTATTGTTGTTATTGTTGATGGGATTGAGGGGGGTAGAGGGTTAGGGATGCAACCATTGTTCCATGGACATGTAGGGATGGTTGTTGTTGTTGTTTTTGTTTTTGTTGTTGTAGTACTAGTGGTGCTTCTTGGGACTCTATAGGGCATAAACGAATTTATCATAAAAAATGATGTTTTCACATTTTTTTCTATTGAATAGATTTGTTGACGCAGAGGGAAAAAATGTTTGCAAATGTTAGGCTATTATAAATGAGTTTATATTTAAAGGAGAGTTTGACCATGTATATACACAGTACATTAAATCCTGATAAATTATGATGCAATCCTTATCATATTCTTTTTATTACGAGAGTATTATTTATGTTTTTATGCACTCTCTTCAGTGAAAGCGAGGGACAACCCGCCCATACAGCCAGCGGGGAGGATGGCACTACTGGCAAAGACCGTCTTGCGAAAACACTGCAGGCGCGAATCGTGGTAGGCCTGCGCCGGGGGAGCATACCATAGGGAGGAAAGGGAAACATTGAATTTGCCAATTTGCGAACTTTTCTTTGATTCTTGACACATGTCATGCTGGATTTGAAGAAATAGAAATAAAAGTCTAATTCCGCTAGAGAAAGTTGAATATGAATAAATGCCTGAGTCGCAGCATCAAGGTCTGAGCCAAATTGAGCAAGGGCGGCCACTTCGCGATATTGTGCCAATTCAAGTTTTGAACTACCGCAGACTTGTTTCATAGTTTTCAACTGAGCGGGAAATCAATAGTATAAGTCTTCCCCGCCTCTACCGCTGGTGAGATCTCTGCTTGAACGTAATCATTCTTGTTTTGGATCTTTTTGAGGGCTGTCGGGAGGTGGAGGTGAACAACAAGGACTATCTCTCGTAGCCGATATCCCACCCTTCTTCCGTAAGGATGTATTCGGGCTTAAGACAACTCACCCATGATCCCTAAACCAAAAGCAAAGGTTCCATCTTCTAGAATGTTCTCTTGCCTCTACTGTTCTCGCAAGTTTTGCACTTCTCAAGCTCTTCTTGGAGGACACCAGAATGCTCATAAGCGTGAACAAATTGATCTCTACAAAATAATAATCAAGGGCATGTCTCATCCTGATAATACTTGAAATACTATCTTCCATTCTTGAAATAATTAGTTTATTCAGTAATACCCAATTAAGTTTGCTTCCAAATGTTAGCATAACTTTTGTAATTTAATTATTTTCTTTGTGGGTACCCTAGAAAGTAAAAAGGAAAAACTTGTCCTTTAGATTCAAATTTTTTATTCGTATAACTTAGTTCAGTAACCTAACATGAAGAGGAAGTTCTCCATTTTACAACACAGGAGTGGATGCCCTCTTAGTTACATGTTCATCTGAACCACTGGCTTTAATGTGAAGTGCAAAGTTCTATGTAAAATTCATTAAAATTACATCAAATAGTAGATATGAACTCATTACTTGAAAAATATAATGGGTTCAATGCAAAAAACTTTAACTGTTGAACTCATAATAGCATATGTTTGAATCAAACACTTATCCGTTAATTCTTGTGGATAATTAGTTTATGTTACAATGATGAGTGGTATATTTACAATCATTTAAGGCCTATTTAGTTCAATAGTTAGTGTCCACAATGCCTAATTATGTCCTATTTGAATAATATTTTGATAATTTTTAGCTATGAAGGCAAAGGGACAAGGCAATGATGAATATTTAGAAGAATGACAAAAAATATGAAAAGAAGTGTAAACTCTACATTGTTGATTGCCTAAAAAAAGGGTGGATCGCCAACTGACAAGATCTCACCCAAATTGGCAGTGCTCAACACTTGAATTAGTTGAGACAAGTCAGCGAATTCAAAAAGGAAGGATAACTCACTGATCACAAAGGACGAACTTGTTGACCATCGTTGAAGGTTTCAAGACTTGAAGAAAATTGAAGGCTTAAAAGGAGAACAAAGGTCGTACTCGGTGATCCACCGAATGTGAAAGGCAGACTCGAACAAGCTTTCCAATTGAGGTCAAAAAACTTAAAGCCTAAAGCAAGAGAAAGGCGCACTAATGAGCAAACAGTGATCTGCCGAATGTGCTTGGAGAGTTCGACTAACGTCATTGAAATGGTCACGCAGTGAATTTTGAGCCAAGTTTTGGGGAACTATAAATAGCCTAAAGGAGAGAGAAATCAGGATCCTAAATCATTTCTAGGGGCTGGTCTTAACATGTTTCTAGAGTTTTTAAAGTAAGAAACACTTTACCATGTGAAGAACATTTTTAGTTTTGGGGTTATCAACTTTTCTCTTAATTTGTACAATTTGAAGTTGAATTCAAAGTGGGTGTTGCTTATAATTGCTTAATTTCATGTCACCCATGGTTGCTTTCATGAAAGGTATAATTTCTTTACACCTTGTAATGGGTGGCTAAAACCCCAAAGTATAGGGGTGCAATCATGGGGTTGGGTGTTGATTTAATGTAATGGATATTGTGTTATGCTCTGTTTTATTATTGTTCTTCTTTAAATTTAGGGCTAATTAGCATGAGATTAACTTATGGGTTAAGGTTGCAAACTTAATCTTACTTCCGATCTCCCATTGATGTTTGAAAGAAATTGATTAGAGTGGGTAATTAGTTCGATACTTGCAATTTATGTTTGATGTCTGTAATTTACTTGAAAAAAGAGATTATGGGTTGGATCTATTTACCCTATTTATACATCGAAAGAGATAATAATGTAAGGTATTGGGTTGTTTAGTTATGTAAATAGATGAGACCGAAAGAAGATTATATGATTTGATGCTATGAGATCGAAACAAGATTAGTGTCATTGAAGATGACTCAGCCTATTCATGAGTGTTCGATATATAGTAACACAACTACCCCTATATGATATTATTTTCCAATTCCCGCACCCCTAGATCACTTGTTACTTATTAGAATTTCTGAAATCTTAGTTTTATTGTGATTCTTAATATCAAAATCCTTTTTCTAAATTTTATGGAATCATCCACCCATTTTCTTAGTGCTGCAAATGAATTGATTTACATTCTAATTTTTTTGATACAATTCTCTGCAATATATCACTCTCTATGGAGTCGACCCTGACTCTTTGTTGAGTATTTTATGCTGACGAAGATCTATTACTCATTGGATTTGTTTTAGAGTGTAGTTTAAGCGTAATAAAAAATGGTGCCACTGCCGGAGAGTCATGGCTAATAATTCTATTTGAGAAATTAGTGAGTAAATTTATTTAGTTGTATTAGATTGTTGCTTTGTGTTGTGGTTTGTTGATTTGCAGGTTTCAAACACGAGTGAACACAGTAGTGACAACGATAGTCACTATGGACAAAATGAAAATATGGGTGATCTGAATGACATGCACATGCATATCATTCAAATGCCAAAAGCCATCTGGGTACTGCTTGTAGCAGGAAGGGAAGTTTTCTGTGTAATCGGAACAATGCTAAAGCTTCTCCAAATCAGAGGAATGTTTGAGGGTTTAGCTCATGAAGACCCCATGAAAACATTCAGAATTTTATGGATGTATGTGGTCCATTTGTGTTCAAGAAAATTTCACAAGAGTCCATAAGGTTGAGGTTATTCCTATTCTCTTTGATGAGTGAAGTTACAAGGTGGTTGGCGGAAATGTCAAATGGTTCTATCACTTGTTGGGATGAACTAACTGAAGCCTTCTTTGAGAGATTCTTTCCTCCATCAAAGATGGTAAAGCTTAGGGACCGGATCCAAAACATCAAGAAAATTGAGGGTGGGCCTCTACATGAGACATTATTGCGGTGCGATAAATTACTCTAGCAATATCAAACACATGGTATCCCAAAACATTTGTTGCTACAATACTTTTACTGTATACTTGATTCAATCAATAAAGGTGTGACTGATGTGACAACCATCTGAGGTAGCATCATTGTTGTTAGATGACATGACCAAAGTGAACTGAGCATGGCATACTAGAGAAGAACACATGTCTTTCCTAAAACTATGCATGATCAAGCAAAAAATTGAGAGAAAGTATGAGCGAGATCAAAACATGGCAAAAATGATGACCCAACTCGATTTGTTGACCAAACATGTCATGGAAGATAGATTGAAATTAGTAAATACAGTTGGAGCAAGTAGTGGGCATTGCCCGGAGGATGCAATGTTTGAGGAATTACACAATGAGGAAGTACAACACTAGGAAAACCAAATGGGGGTTCTCACCCAAACTACCAATGAAAAGGTGGGAACAATGGTTGGGACAAGGAGTGAGATAGCGGTTGGAAAAATTAGAGAGGTGGAAATTGGAGAGATAGGGAGGCTGAAAAAGATAGGTATATCCCTCCCATGATTGTCCATGACCAAAAGAACCTAGTGGTCCAGAAGGAAGAGGAAATGTTGACAAGGATCTTCAACAAGATTGAATGGTCTGACAAGGTGTTGAAGGACTTGAAAAATATCTTCTCCCCTATATCTAAGACACTGATCCCTCATTCAGTATCTATCAAATAGCTGGAGAGTCGAATGTGCCAGATCTCCACCTATCTTAATCCAATGTAAAAGGGAACTGTAACACCCCGGAAATTTTATGACTTAAGTTAGAGCCTCACCTTATGAATAATGACTTAAAAATAGTTAAAATGATGTTTATAAACCTAAATTAATGCAATTGACTTGGTTTGGGAGAGTAAGTGTCTAAACGTCAAGAAATGACCACAACGTCCGCAAACTAGAGAAGAATGTGTTCTAGTGTGTCCTTAGGTTTTGGGCAGGTTTGGGTGTGTCGTATGATGGTATAATCTTGTAAAAAGGTTTAAAATAGGTAAATATATGTTCATAGGGTCATAATGTTCGAAGACGACGCCCCGGGGCCACCCTAAGAGGCCCCAAGGAGGACCCCAACCTTGGCCAAGCAAGCTGCCAAGGCAGCTTGCAAATTGCACTTGGAGGGAATAGGGGTGCGTCGCGCACTTACTCCCCCAAGGAGAAAAATGTCAGTTCAAGACGCGGTCGTGTTGCGGACTCTACTGTCTTGAAATTTAATTCCAAATATCTTCAGGGTACAACTCCGGGTCGCGGACTTGTTCCGCGAAGAAAATGCAGAAATTCAGAAATCTATTTTTACTTCATTAAAGAGTCCATTTAAGTGAGAGGTATTTAGGGTACTTTAGGGGACGTGTATATAATAATTTTTAAGTCAATTTACCTCACTTTTATCACTCAAACACAAAACCCCAAAGATCTAAACCTAAATTTCCTCCTTCTCTCTACTCTCTCTCTCTGTCTTCTCAAAAACTCCATTGAAGAAGATTGGAGCTTCAAGAAGAAGACCAACTCTCCAAGGGTTCAACTCGGATTTTCATGGTTAATTCATCTATAAGGTATGGTTGCTTATCACTCTTGGGATTCCTTTCCCCAAGAGGTCCCTTCAAGATGAATTTCAAAATCTCCAATTTCTAAGTTTCAATCCAAAAACGTGGGTGTTCTTTATAAAGTGAAATTGATGTTATAACTGACTTTGATTGATGTTATATGAACAATTATGGATGAATTTATGTTGTATTGGTGGTTTCTTGAAGAATTTCCCATGAGACCCATGTTTCTCTTTCTTTTCCTAATTCTAACCCTAGTTTGTGTTGGATAATGATTGAAGGCTATGAATTGAATGTGATGTTATGTAATTCATGTTTGTATGATGATTCTACCCTAGGTTATATATAATTTCTATGAAATTAGGGTTGAGTCTTTGAATGAAGCCTTGAAGGCTATGAAGGAAATATGTCAATTGCTTATATTGATTTGATTATGTTATTACTTCATAAATTACCTTGTATTATGTATTGGTTATGAATTGTTTGGTAATTGAAGTATGGATGTCCCATGAAGGGCAAGAAGGTATGAAGTTTGGTTTTTCTTTGAACTCAAGTATGAAAGGTGAATTACTTAGATTGTAATGATGCTATACCTAATGTGTTGTTGTGGTGTTGATGACTTTGTTTCCTCATCCTTAACCCTCTACACTTGAGTTAGCTATGATGTATGTATGTTATGGTATGACTACTATATGATTGAAAGGTAGTTCTCATGATTATAGTGTAATGTAAAGTGAAAGGTTTACTCACTTGCTAAGTGTTTCTAAAGTGAAAGGATTGTTACTCACTTATGAACACATATGAGCTATTATGCTAAGATATCTACATAAGAGTCTAGTAAAGGCTAATGTGAACCTATGTGATGACTAAAGATGATTACAAAAGGGAATTAGATGCTTAGCACCGAAAGGGCATGTAAATGAGATGGGGGTCTCACATTTAGTAAGTCCGGCTCCCCACCTGGGTTTCCTCACATTTAGCAAGTCCGGATTAACTACGATATGTGTTGTCTCATGAGATGGAAACCCCCACGTTTAGTAAGTTAGGGTTTCTAGAAGCAATCTCCTTGACCCTTAACTATGTGTCCACATAGGACTCTAGCCTAGTGGATCTACCTAGATAGCTATGTACGAATGGTTACACCTTAGGCAAGTGTTAATCCTCTCTTTTCGGTGTTGGAGTAGAACACCTGATTCCATGTAGCTCTCATGGTCTATGTCGGTTATTGCAATATTTCCCTAATGTAAAAGTAAATGAAGGTATGAAAGGTGTGAACTCTTACTAGGGATTTCTTAAGGGTTTATACATAGTGTAAGGGAGGGTATGAGACTTCTCTTGCACATTGCACTTGTGGGATCCTAAGAGATGGTTGTAGTAGTGTTCTCTTATGATTTTGATGATTATGACTTATGTATGTTGAAGCTATGTTATGTATGATCATTATGAATATGGTAAGTTATGATGAAATACGATCTTATGAATGTATGCATGAAGTAGGTTGCTTAATGTGATACTTAGCTTTGAATAGGTTTATGGGGTTCTATTCTTTGCATTGCACTAGTATTGCTTGGGTTGTCTACATATTGAGATGATATTATGTTGGATTGGACTATGATGCTTACTTTGTGTGTATATTGGATTTACTTGGTAAAGAGCATGTTTTGACTAAATGTCCTTTTATGCATGTTTTAATGGTTTTTATGCATAGTAGCCATACTTAGTACGTGTGTTGTACTAACCCATATTTTCTTCCTTTTCCCCAAACATTTTGGTTCGGGCCGTTGAGGATTCAAGCTTACTTCTCAAGACACTTGGAATTGCTTTGCCAATTTGGTGAGTCCTCAAGTCTGAGGACAAGACCCTATGAGCTAGCTTCTATGTTTAGTTCTTTGCTTATGTTGAAAGACATTGTTGTACTTTCCTATTTCAAGACTTCTTATTGATGTAAGAGCTAAGTCCCATTTTCGATACTTCTATGTCTAAATGGTGCATTGTGACGAAGTTAGATTCTATTTTTCATATATGAAGTGAAGTTGAACTTCCAAAGTAAAAGTTTTAAATTTTCCGTGATTTTATTCTATGATACATGTTATGACGAATGCTAATGGCTTGCATAAGACCTCTTCGAGGTCAAATACGCCGGTAACGACTAGGGGGTGCTCTCGGGTCGTTACAAACTTGGTATCAGAGCATAAAGTTGAGAATAATGTAGGATTCATGTCACAAGATACCACGTCGAGTAGAGTCTTGTTCATCAGTGTGAAGCGCGCCACACTTATGAATGAGAGGCTACAAGATGCTTAGGAACTTTCACTCTTTTGTTATTCCATAATCGTGCCTAAGAGTCTTAACTCTATTTAGTCCTTTACTTCTAATCCTTCTCTTGTGCTTATAGGCAATGAATACAAGAAGGAACAACGCAAGGAGGGCCGGTGAGAAGAATGTGAATGATACGGTTCCCCCTCAAGCTCCTCAAAACCCTCAAGTTCCTATTGAAGAAAGGTCTATGTCTAATGTTGAGATAAGGTCGGCTATTCATAATTTGACTCAAGTGTTGGCCACTGAAGTTGCTAGGGATGCTAGGGTGCAAGTGAACCCTAATGCTAGCACCACCTCTTCTAGGATAAGGGATTTCACAAGGATGAATCCCCCTACTTTCTTTGGCTCCAAAGTGGAAGAAGATCCACAAAGGTTTATTGATAAAGTGTTTAAGGTTCTAGAGGCTATGGGTGTGTCTTATCAAGAAAAGGCGGAGTTAGCCGCCTATCAACTCAAAGATGTGGCACAAGTGTGGTATGAACAACGGAAGGATGGGAGACCTATTAGAGAGGGTCCGATAAGTTGGGCTACTTTCAAGATGGCTTTTCTTGATAGGTTTTTCACCTTGGAACTAAGGGAGAGGAAAATGCAAAAATTCATCAACCTTCGTCAAGGGGGTATGAGTGTGAAAGAGTATGGCCTCAAGTTCACTCAATTGTCCAAGCATGCTCCTACTTTGGTGTCGGACTCTAGAGCTACAATGAACAAATTTGTTATAGGGGTATCCGATCTTGTGGTGAATGAATGTAGGTCGGCTATGCTAATCCCAAGCATGGACATTTCTCGTGTTATGGTTCATGCCAAACAAATTGAGGAGCAAAAGCTTAAGCAAGTTGGTAGAGAATTGAAGAGGTCAAGGGCTGATGATGGAAATTCTTCTAAGGTTAGGTTTGAAATCCAAGATAAGCCAAAGTTCAAAAGATGTTTTCCAACCAAGGTCCTCCTAACACTCCAAGGGTCAACAAAGGTAAAGTGTCTACCCTCAAGCCTCAAGAAGCAAGAGGTGGCAGTCCTTATGTTGAGAAGCCTATTTGTACAAAGTGTGGTCGAAAACATGAAGGCAAGTGCCTAGTTGGCACGGGTAATTGCTATGGTTGTGGTAAGAGCGGCCACAAGAGGAGGGACTGCCCTATGCTAAAGGCTCAAGGAAAGGAAAATGCTCAAGCACAATCAAGTGTCCCAAATCTCGATGCTCCTAAGAAGAGTCGCTTCTATGCTCTCTAATCCCAAGGTGATCAAGAGAGCTCTCCGGATGTTGTGATCGGTATGCTACAAGTATTTTCAATTAACGTTTATGCATTGTTGGATCCCGGTGCCACTTTGTCTTTTGTAACCCCTTTAGTGGCTATGAAGTTTAATATGCTTCCCGATGTCTTAGATAAACCCTTTTCAATTTCTACCCTGGTGGGTGATTCCATTGTTGCTAAAAGAGTTTATAGGGGTTGTCCCATATCTTTGCCTAATAGAGTCACTTTGGTTGATTTGGTGGAACTTGATATGTTAGACTTTGATGTTATATTGGGGATGGATTGGCTTCATGCTTGTTTTGCGTCCATAGATTGTAGGACCCGAATTGTGAAGTTCCAATTTCCTAATGAGCCCATTTTAGAATGGAAGGGAGGAAATTCCGTTCCTAGGGGAAGGATCATTTCATTTCTAAAAGCTTGTAAGTTGATTTCTAAGGGTTGTCTCTATCATATTGTGAGGTCAAGAATCTTGAGTCCGAGATTCCTCCTTTAGAGTCGGTCCCCGTAGTGAAGGATTTTTCGAAAGTCTTTCCCGATGACTTACCCGGGATTCCTCCCGAACGGGAAATAGATTTCGACATAGATTTATTGTCGGATACACAACCCATTTCAATCCCTCCTTACCGGATGGCCCCGGAGGAGTTGAAGGAATTAAAAGCTCAACTCAAAGATTTTTTGGATAAGGGTTTCATGCAACGTAGTATATCTTCTTGGGGTGCACCGGTGTTATTTGTGAAGAAGAAGGATGGATCTCTTCGTATGTGTATTGATTATCGACAATTAAATAAGGTGACCATTAAGAACAAATATCCACTCCTAGGATTGATGACTTAGTTGATCAACTTCAAGGAGTAGGTTACTTTTCAAAAATTGATTTGAGGTCGGGTTATCACCAACTTAGGGTGAGAGGTGTTGATGTTCCGAAAATAGCCTTCCGAACAAGATATGGTCATTTTGAGTTCTTAGTGATGTCCTTTGGTGTTACAAATGCCCCGGTGGCTTTCATGGCCCTTATGAACCGTGTGTTTAGAAATTTTCTAGACTCATTTGTTATTGTCTCTATTGATGACATCTTGATATACTCTAAAAGTGAGGATGATCACATGAATCATTTGAGGATAGTATTGCAAGCCATCAAAGATCACCAACTCTATGATAAGTTTAGCAAGTGCGAGTTTTGGCTAAGATCGGTTGCTTCCTTGGTCACATTGTTTCTAGTGAGGGTATAGAAGTTGATCCAAAGAAAATTGATGCGGTCAAAAGTTGGCCTAGACCTTTGAATCCTTTCGACATCCTAAGCTTTTTGGGTTTCGCCGGTTACTACCGGAGGTTTGTTGAGGGATTTTCATCTATTGCATCTCCATTAACGACCTTAACTCAAAAGAAGTCCAAGTTGGAATGGTTGGAATCTTGTGAAAAGAGCTTCCAATTGTTGAAAGAGAAATCAACTCCGCTCCGGTTTTGACCTTACCGGAGGGCACCGAAGGGTTTGTAGTATATTGTGACACTTCCCGAGTGGGTTTGGGTTGTGTCCTCATGCAGCATGGTAAGGTTATAGCTTATGCCTCGAGACAACTCAAGGTGCATGAGAATAATTATCCAACTCATGACCTTGAGCTAGCGGCCGTAGTCTTTGCTTTAAAGATTTGGAGACATTATTTCTATGGGGTACATTTGGATGTGTTTACCGACCACAAGAGTCTTCAATATGTTTTTAGCCAAAAGGAATTGAATCTTCGACAAATGAGGTGGTTGGAACTCTTAAAAGATTATGATATGAGTGTCCTTTACCACCCCGGAAAGTCAAATGTGGTTGCGGATACTTTGAGTCATGTATCTATGGGTAGTGTGTCACATGTGGAAGAAGAAAAAAGGGAGTTAGCCCGTGATGTATATAGGCTAGCCCGGTTGGGTGTCCGACTTGAAGATTCGCCGAAAGAAAGTGTCATGGTCCGTCATAATTCCGAGTCATCGGTTGTTGTTAACGTGAAGTCTAAGCAACATCTTGACCCTATTTTGATGGAACTAAAAGAGTCGGTTCTCAACAAAGCAATAGAAACTTTCTCTCAAGGAGAAGATGGGGTGCTTAGGCACCAAAGGAGATTATGTGTGCCGGTTGTGGATGGCCTAAGAGAGTCAATCTTAGAGGAGGCCCATGGGTCCCGATACTCCATCCATCCGGGAGCCACCAAAATGTATCGTGAGTTACGTGAGATTTATTGGTGGAACGGAATGAAAACAGACATAGCAAATTTTGTGGCTAGGTGATCAAATTGCCAACAAGTCAAAGCCGAGCACCAAGGACTGGGAGGTCTAACTCAGATATTGATACCCCCACTTGGAAGTGGGAAGAGATCAATATGGACTTTGTGGTAGGTTTGCCTCGAACCCGTAGGCAACATGATTCCATTTGGGTCATTGTGGATAGATTGACTAAATCAGCCCATTTCTTTCCCGTCAAGGTTTCTTATTCGTCGGAAGATTATGCTAAGTTGTACATTAAAGAGATTGTGAAATTGCATAGGGCCCTGTTGTCGATTATTTTGGATAGAGGTGCCCAATTTACTTCCCATTTTTGGAGGTCTTCCCAAAGTGGGCTTGGTACCCAAGTGAAACTTAGTACCGTATTTCACCCTCAAACGGATGGTCAAGCGGAATGCACCATCCAAACCCTAGAGGACATGTTGAGAGCGTGTGTCATTTACTTCAAAGGTAATTGGAATGACCACCTACCTTTAATAGAATTTTCCTACAACAATAGCTACCATTCGAGTATTGCTATGGCACCCTTTGAAGCACTTTATGGTAGAAGGTGTCGATCTCCGGTTGGGTGGTTTGAAGTAGGTGAATTTGCTCTTCTTGGTCCCGAGTTAGTCTATGAGGCTACGGAAAAAGTTTGACTTATAAGGGATAGGTTGAAAACGGCTCATAGTCAGCAAAAGTCTTATGCCGATAATAGAAAGAGAGATCTTGAATTTGAAGTAGGTGATTGGGTTTACTTAAAAATTTCACCCATGAAAGGGGTGATGAGGTTTTGTAAGAAGGGAAAGCTTAGCCCCTGGTATGTTGGGCCTTATGAGATCTTGAAGTGTGTCAGAAAGGTCGCTTATGAGTTGAAATTTACCCATCGAATTGGCCCCGATTCACCCGGTATTCCATATTTCTATGTTAAAGAAGTGTATAGGTGACCCGGTGTCCGTTCTCCCTCTAGAAGGTTTAGGGGTGAATGAGAACCTTTCTTATGAAGAGGTTCCGGTCGAAATCTTAGATCGACAAGTTAAGAAGTTGAGGAATAAAAAGGTTGGCTCTGTAAAAGTCCTATGGAGAAACCACCTAGTTGAGGGTGCAACATGGGAGGCCGAGGCCGACATGAAGTCCCGCTACCCTCATCTTTTTCCTCTTACTCCTAGCCAAAGTTGAGGTTAGTAGTCTCTCTTATTTAGGTATAAATTGTAAATCATGTGTGTTGATGATTATGACATGATTTCCTTGTATGTGCATATTTGTGTGAAAATACATGCTTAAAGCTGTATTTTGAGTTTTCATGAATTTTGTTTCTCATGGTTGAAATTGCACCCATAGATGTTGTGTTATGTTGTCTTCATGAGAGTTGTAATGAGCATGATTGATGTTGTCTTGCTAATGAAATGTCTTGTTGATTGCTTAATATATATGTTGATGCTCATTGAATATGGAGAAGGTAGTTCCTCCTATACTTATGTGAAGTAAAGAGTTTTGAGCATAGTGATGTTGTGGATTAAATTCCTATATGATATGATGATATGATGTTGTTGATGTGACTGGTTGTTGTGCTGCTAGTTTGAGTCATTATCTCCCTAGAAAGAAGTCCAAGTGACATTCGGGGACGAATGTTCCTAAGGGGGGATATTGTAACACCCCGGAAATTCTATGACTTAAGTTAGAGCCTC
>JAJOOF010003489.1:0-33973 GCA_029582545.1 Solanum lignicaule | reverse complement strand
AGCCTAGAAGGAAGAGACAATAACATTTTCAGTCCCACAAGAATTGTCATATACACTCATATTCATGAAATCAATAAGATAAATGTTTCATCTTGGGCATTTTTGTTTTCAATAAGTAAATTATAAAGAAATTTTAATGAAAATATGTATAAGATCTTTAAAATTGTTTATAAAAATAATCTATTAAGTATGTATATTAATAAAATATATGTATATAATTCATCGGTTTGGTTCGGTTATTTCTTCGGTTTTTTTTGAATAAAACCATAACCAAACCAAATACTATCGGTTTTCAAAAATCTAAAACCAAACCAAACCAAACCCAAATAAAATCAGTTTTATTTTATCGGTTTGGTTCGGTTTTTCGGTTTGGATCGGTTTTTATCCAAACCGTGAACACCCCTAGTCACATGATTCATTATCTCTGTTCATATTGAATTAGTAATGGATGTAGGGTAGGGCGGAGCCGGAGAAAGAGGAGGGAAGCATATTTAATTGAGGAATAATATGATAGTTGAACTTTAATAAGGTAATAAGATTTAGCATGCTCAACGAAGATATCACAATTTAAAATGATTAAAAATAAATCTTTAATATTATCCGCGTATCGCGCAGGTACGTATACTAGTTTAGTCTTTAATGGTATGAATATGTTGATGAATTCCTACTTTTTCTTTCTTTTTTTTTTGGATCAAACAACAAATCAGTTGTTGAAATAGTTTACGATGAATTTCTACTTGAAAAAAAAATAACAAACATATGTAGGGGTGTACATGATCGGGATGATTCTGGTTTTTCAAATATCAAACCAAACTATTTGTGTCGAATTTTTCAATTTATAAACCAAACTAAACTAATAAAACTCAGATTTTTCAATAAAGATAATTAAATAATCAAATATATAATTACATATGATCACAACAATTAAGACCTAAACTAGTAGAATTTATATTATTTTCTCATAAAATTATTATTTTTCTTTCTTATAGCTATAAATAACTATTCAAATATATATATATTCAAAAAAGAATTATTGGATCAATTTAGATCATATATTAACCCAAATTTTGGAATCAATTGGATTGGGCTGAGCTAATAAATAGACACATCATTACTCAATCCTAACTTGTGATTTGGTGGATTACTTTTGTCACCCGTATGGATTCCCCAATACTATTTTCTGCTTAAAGACCAAAATTTTTTAAAATGGTCGAGGCACAACCAACAATACTTGTGTGAGGTTCCATTCAATTTTTGACACTTGGATAGGTGGGTCCATTTGCACTTTTTTTTGACACTTGGATAAGTGGGTCAAACTAATCTCAAAAATCCTTTCTTTCTTGAAAAGAAGCTTTTTAAAAGTATTTTGATAAAATTTCTCACGAGTCAATATAAGTTACATATCAACAAATTTTTTAATGGGTTGAGCTAACCCGTCCAAATTTAAACATGTTGAGCGGGTTGAATGGGTTGGATTTGAGTTTATCACCCTTATTGCACTTGTATTCCTTGTGGAACCAAACACATATTTAATAGGAAAGGGATTATGCAAATTTTAAAAATAGACGGACTTCAGAGTTTTACCAAAATTAGGATTAGTAATTATGGTAGCTTTGTTGGTTTAAAGAAATCCAATTTGAATAGGAATCAAATGCATAGCTTATTGTACATTCACTTTATTAGTATAAATAGGACCTTGTATTGGCATACCTCGTTCCATACTAATATTTTTGGTCCATGAAACCTTTTGTGTTGTGGGGCATTTGGCTTTATAAAGCGTTTTGATCTTATCAAGCCACTCAACACTCGAAATCATACTTCAATTCAAGTAAGCTGTTTCTTTCTTTGTATTTTAAATTTCTAAAGTTTAATCTATATGGCGTAATTTTCTTTACTTCAATGTGTTGGTTAAGTTTGTAGCTACAATTTTATGATATGCTTTGATTAAAATTCATAGTATCTAAATTTTTTACTTTAATTTTTTGAATCGGGAATAAAAGAAGGGGATTACAATTTATAGGATGTGGAATCAAACTCTCACCAATAAGGTGAAAGTTCAGGTACTTACCCAATTAAGCTACTAAGATTTCCCCATAATATATCTAAATAGATATCTACGAAAATTTAGATACATAGTTAAAGTGGCACCTAAAATACATAAATAAGCCTCGAGTGCCATGGTTAAGTGTTGTCTCTAAAGCATAGGCGGACTCACATTCATATGTGGGTTGTACGTGCACCCGTTAACCTCGAGTGCCACTGAATTTGCTTTACTGCTATTGTTTTCTATGTTTCTTTTTCTAGTATTTCTGTATAAATTTAGTGTAGCTTACAATGATTCGTTAGGTGTCGTAGCAGACTAAATTATCCCAGGATTATAGTCCTGAGATTAAATCGTTGGACTAATTCATCTCATTTATGGGTTGGGATAAAATAATCTCATGTTTAATGGAATAAGGTGGGAGGGATATCCAAGATTAAGTTTGGGATTAGATTTATACAGTATTTGGTTAGCAGATAAATTTATGCCATTAATCAAACACAAATTAATGTAACCCCAAACTTAATCCTGGATATACCATCAAAGTATTATTTTTTTGTCTTATTTAACGTTCCATCTCTATCTTACACAAACAAAGTGCTCCAGAGGGAATTTTCAACATATCTTCTTTGGAAATATTCATCTACCAAACATTAAGGAACTTGTCTTGGCAGTCAATCATATCAAAGGGAAAATTCCGTTGTTCATAACAAATGCTTCCAAGCTTGAGCTATTGGGGCTAGAAAATAACACTCAAAAGAACTATTCCTACTAATTTGGGAAATCTTTGTGAGCTGTGATATCTGCTCCTACATACTGATCAACTTACCAACGAACCAAGAGAGTATGAGTTGAGATTCTTCAATTCTTTGGTGGAATGTAGGATGTTGCGATATCTAGAAGTTTTCTTCTCTTTCTACATGTGTCACTAAATTCTATAGAGGGAGAAGTTTCATCAGATATTAGAGGACTGAAAGTCATTGTAGAAATACGTCTTTCCAGTAACCACGCTTCTCCGGAATGATACCAAGCAGAGTGAGGGAACTCCAAAACCTTCAGTATATTGACCTATCGAACAATTAATATTTACAACTTGATAAGCTTGAAATTCTTGAATTCGTCTTTAAATCATTGCCAGATAGTATTCCTATGTCTTTGGAAAAATTCACATCCCTTAAATGCTTTAATGTTTCATTTAATGGTTAAGAAGGTGTAATACCGAGTGGTGGTGTGTTTGCAAATTCCACTCTACAATCATTTCTCCAGAACAAAGGTATATACAGGATGCACATATTGGATATGCTTGCTTGCGCTATTGCTACTCCTGGACAACAATCAAAGCTTAAGGAGGTTGTGCCAAAAAATAGTTATTTCATCCTTTCTGATATTTTTGTTGGTTTCAATTTGGATAATGAAATGACAGAAGAAAGGAAAGTGCAAAGATGCGGAAAAGGTACCGGAGATGACTCGTCAATTAGTTTCTTATCACGAGATTCAACAAGCAACAAATAGTTTTGATGGATCCAATTTAATTGGTGAAGGAGGTTCTGACTCTGTGTACAAAGACACGTTATCTAGTGGAACTTTGGTGGCCAAAAAGGTATGCAAGAGATTTGATACCGAATGTGTATGCTCAACGGGAGTCTTGAGAATTGGTTGTACAGAGAAGAGTACCACTTGAACCATAATCCTTCGAAGAGTTGTCATAATGCTTGATGTAGCCGTGGCTATCCAAGCAAAAAAAAAACTACACCGAATTAAGAGTTTTACTTAAATTATAATTAGTAATTATGGTAAGTAGTTGGTTTAAAGAAACCCAATTTGAATAGACATAGCTTATTGTGCGTTTACTTTTTTATTAGTAAATATATGAGTTTTGTATTGGCATACCCTTGTTCCATATTAATATTTTTGGTTCATGGCAACCTTTTTGTGTTGTGGAGTTTTTGGCTTTATAAAGCGCTTTCATCTTATGAAGCCAACCAAAACTTGAAATCACAACTAAGTAAGTTGATTCTATTCTTGGTGTTTTGAAATTATTTAGTTTAATCTCCTTGGCGTAATTTTCTTTTCTTTGCACTGTTGGTTAAATTTGTAGCCAGAATTTTATGATGGGTTTAACCTTAAGAAATTATATATTGTAGGGGTATCATGTAGGGGTGTCAATCGGACGGTTTGGGATCATTTTAAAAAAATTATATCATCCCAATTTTTCGGGTATTTTAGAATGTATAATCAAAATTAGACATTTTAAAATCATCTCAATCATATCGGTTTCTCTTCGGTACCGGTACGGTTCGGTTAATTTTTATTTATTTTTTTACTTTTGAAGTATATTATTAAAATATTTCTTTCGCAAATATGTTCGTGAAGAAGCACTTCAGTTCTTCACGAAAAAGTCAAGAATGTAAAATCTTGTTGCTGTATTTATCTTAAACATTTAATATGAGTGTTTGCATATGTTTAGGTGTATTGTTTGATAGAATATCTATTATAGTATCATTTAATTTTAAACCTAATTAATTAAAGATTAAAGAGCAAAGACTCAAAGTCGTTCATCCCTTTTAAGAAAATGAATCCTCTTGTTGAACACTTCCCTCCTTTAACTCTGAAATTGAGAAAGTTAAGGCTTAAATCCTAAGTTTGAGGGTTTTCATGAAACTCATAGAGGAGATGCTAATCACATGAGGGCTTGAAGTTGAACAATGAAAAAAATGAGTCAATGAAAGGAGGATAAATTGTTAAATAAAGAAAAGCTTAGAAAAAAAATGAAAGAAGAGAGCAAAGAAAAAGAATTCTTCCAAAGTGTGAGATTGTTGCATGTGGGGCATCTTGTATAAAATGAGAAAAAATGTGTATTTTTAAAAAAATAAAGAGAAATGGTGATGAGACAAATGAATTTTTTTTGTATAGTGTTCAAGGAGGGTGTAGTCATTTTTACCCAAATGTTATCCTAACCTTCCCTAAGCCTACATTACTAGTTTGATAAAAGTCTTTTGTGATTTGAGTCAATGGTGATTGAAAATAAGGGCAAGCATATGGTATGGTACTTGTGTGCATGAGAAGTTCTTTGTGAGTATAAGTGCTTGTGCATTTGGCCATTGTTTTGTTTATAGCTTGTGAATGGGGACATTCTTTCTTGTGAGGGCTTGTGAATTAGGAAAGTGGTGATGTTGAAAATTTTCAAAATGAGTAAAATGAGCATGCGAAAGAACTAGTGATTTTGAGTCGTTTCTTGAGAATGAGTTGTTGTCACTTGGTTATTCATGAGAAATCTTTTGCATTCTTGAAAGTGTGTTGTGAAAGAAGGGAAAGCATTTGATGAAATTTTGCATGTAGTGATTAATTTTTAGTACCAACCGAAGTCATATTCCTTGTGCTTAAGTGATATATGTGAATTGGAAACAACTTAGATATTTTTGTGCTTGAAAGGAGAAAGTTTCTTAGTGCTTTGATTCTAACTTACTTGAGGACAAGTAATGATTTAAGTTTGGGGTGTTGATAAGTTGGTATTTTATCAACTTATCTTACCTTTAAACTTATGTTTGTCTTATTTATTTGAGAATGAGTGCATTTATTGAAGTTTTCTTCTTTTTTCCCCAAAAATTGATTGGATTGTCACTGAAATATGATTACATATGAAGAAGGAGGGCTAGCCTTCTATAGAATATGTATACATATGACGGAAACCAAAAAAGTTAGCCCAAAATAGTGGAAAAGGAAACGCTTCAAGGAGGCTCATATTGGAGCCTTCCCAGTTTTCTCATCTTGACTCTAAATGATGGAAATTGCTATCTATCAGTAGTTAGCAAACCTCTAGCTGTTGATTAGTCTTTATACTGTGTCTATACCTTAATTACATCAGTGTTATGGCTCATAGAAGCTAGTTTCCGCTAGTTTGTTAGCTTCTCTGAAGTAGTTCCTAGTAATCACTACATGGTCTATTACTAGTTTCTTGATCATGCACCTCTTCATGTATCCTCCAAGGTACCTTCCATAAGTCATTTATACAATTTTGAAGGAGTAGTGAATATGTTTCTCCCAAGATAAAGGTATGAACATTGTCCACACATCACTTGAGCCCAAAAAGAAGGGAAGAGGCTTCAGCTAAGTTGCTAGTGCCTTGGCCCAATGGGAGAATGAAGGCGTTGATGAATCTGGCCAATGAATCCCTGATTACTCCCCATCAGCACATGAATTACCAACACATGATACATTTGAGTTCATTTTCACAAACAAGAGTGAGGGCATGATCCATTTGAACTATTCTAAATATAGTAAGGCGGAGAACTGTTGTTCAGTGGAGCGCCGGAGTGCGGAGGTTGTTCCCATCATTGAAGTCAGGGTGTGGGACTGAGCCTTCCGAATGAGAAAGAAGAAAAGTGCTTAGTTTCGTTGGATACAATAGTTTCTTGGAGGTTGGTGTCTGGTATTGTAAGTAAGCTTCTCCAATCATCTGGAATAAACAAGTTTGTAATGGCGAACTTGGTAAGCTGGAAAATGTTGAAAGATATCATAGAGGTGGATTCGAAAATTAAAGGTTTCTCGTGTTCATATTTTGAGCTACAACTCGATCTCCAAAGCTCCCACATGATAATCATTGGCAAAATTCTCATAACATAGGCTGTGATGGAGTTCTATCCTTTGAAATTCCAGGTTTTGTACAGGAGTTCTCTAAGATTAGTGCTTCTAGAGTTGATGCCCATATCCCCAACAAAAGGTTGTCAAATACTTTGAGCATATTGCCAGTGCAAAATAGGTGCTAAGAGCTTTTCGATCTTGGGGTCATACCTGTACCAATACAACAAGAACAATCATTAGATAATGTAATTCCGAATCTGGAAATTTTGTCATCTATAGGTAGTATAGAGAGAATAGCTCTCAAAGCTATAAATGACATTTTATAAGGAACATCTTTGTACCATAGTCTTGAGTCAAACTGATAAATATTTCTCATTTGTTTAACACTTTCCCTAGCAGAGGAAACTGTGAAAGCTCCTAATTCAGAGACAGTCCAAACAGTGATATCTTCTTTGTTTTGATTGATGGTAATAGGGAACCTAGCTATAATTTCTTTGATATAGCCATTTGGATGAGGTATCAGTATTGCCCAATCCCATACACCTTCCTTGAAAACTTCATTCACATTAACATCTTGATATCTAGTGAAATCCTCCATGAGAAAGTAAAGTGGCCCTTGGGTGGTCCAATTGTCAAACCAAAAGCTAATGTTCCCTTTGCCTGTTCTCTACCAAATAAGGTCATCCACCGTGTCTCTTAACTTGCACATAGCCTTCTAACTGTGTGATTGAAAAGGACACTAATGGACTGTAGCGCGATGAACATTAGTACAGTACTTGGATTTCATAAAGTTGGTCCACAATGAATTGGAGATTCTAAATTTCCACCATTGTTTAGTTGTAAGGGCTTTGCAGATGTCTTTTAAATTTCTGAAGTTAGCACCTCCTTTATTGTATGGAAGAAAAAATTCTCTTACGAGATCCAGTGGTGTTTTCCACCTTCATCATTTCCTGACCAAAAAAATCTAGCAATATACTTTTCAATGCTCTCTATGGTTCCTTTAGGAGGATGCACAACAACCAGCGTGTGAATGTTAAAAGCTATGAGGACATGTCTTATAAGAGTGGCTCTTCCACCCGTGGAGAGGAGCTTGAGCTGCCATCCTTTGATTCTATTAATAACCTTGTTGATCATATTAGAAAATATGTCGAGGATTTTCCTCCCAAAATAAAGGGGGCACCCTAAATATTTCATGGGGAGATTCTCAAATCTCATATCCAGCATCCTTCCAATTCTTCTAATGGTCCTTTGTGGTGCTTTAGGAGCTAGTGAGTATGAGCTTTTATTTTTGTTGATAAGTTGCCCTGATACATTCTCATAGGATTTCGAAGTCTTAAGAATTAATTTGAGGGACGCCTTGTTCCCACTGCTGAAAATGATTGTGTCCTCTGCAAAAGAAAGATGATTAATTAGTGGACCCTGAATATTAATGTGGAAACCTTTAAATACAGTATTATTATGCAAAGAGTTAAGAATTTGTGAGAGCAGTTCAGCAACAAGGACAAATAAGGAGGGGGAAAGAGGGTCGACCTGTCTAATACCTGTCCCTGATTTACAGAAACCTTGTTTGCTACCATTCACAATAAGAGAGTACTTGTTATTAGAGATAAATCTGTAAATGATGTCGATCCAATTTTTAGCAAAACCAAATTGTCTTAAAACAAATCAGAGGAAAGATCATGACCAAATTGTCAAGTTTAATGATAACATTACCACCTTGCTTTGGTTTCTTAATGTCATTAACAGTTTCCTGGGCAATGAGGATATTTTCAGTAATGTCCCTACCTTTGACAAAACCATTATGATTATGACCAATGATTTAGGAAGAATTTTAGAAAGTCTAGCATTGATAGTTTAGCAAAATTTTACTAGAAGTATTGCATAAACTAATGGGTCTAATGTCAGAAAAGTCTTGTGGAGAAATAACTTTGGGCAACATGATAATGCAGGTGTGTGTGAAAACTTTAGGAAGGGTAGCACCTTGGAAAAAAGCAACCACAATAGCATGGACATCATTGGCAATGACTTTCCAAGCAGGTTGATAAAATTTACCAGTTAGACCATCAGGTCCAGGGGCACTGTCTGGGTCAATGGAGAAGACACACTCTTTTACTTCTTGTAGGGTCGGAATCATAGCATGAGCAACATTGTCTTCTATAGTAACTGATCTTTGCAAATTATTAATAATAGCACTGTCTTTACTAGTCTCTTCTACTTGGAAAAGCTTTTCAAAGAACTTAATGATTACTTCAGCAACTTGAGGGGTTTCTTTTACCCAGTTTCCATCTTGATTTTTGATCTTATGAATAGTGAGTCTCTTTCTCCTGTCCGTCCTTGATGGTGTTGTGGAAGAAGTCTGAATTAGTATCACCTTGTTCAAGCGATTTCACTCTAGCTTTTTGTCTTAATACTTTATCCTGTAAATTTAGGAATCTAGTGTACTCAGCTTTATCTCTAGACAAATTTTATATGTTCTCTTGGTTGTTGTTGTTATGGAAGCTTCTTATAAATCCTTGATAAGTTTCTCAAGTCTCTTTGGTTCTTCACAAAAATCACCAAAATCTCTTTTGGACCAAGTACTGAGGGATTTGGAAACCTTCTTGATTTTTCGATGCAGAGTGTGAAAAAGATTTCCCTGTTCAGTATCACTCCAAGCATCTTGTACTATTTCTAAGTAATATATGTGTTCAATCCACATGTTGAGGAATTTGAAATATGTATTATGATTGGTAACCTCAAGGATACATCTAATTAGGAGAGGGGTATGATCCAAACAAGTCCTTGCTAGGTGAGTAACAATGGTTTCACTAAATTTGTCATACCACTAGGAATTATAGGTAAGCCTATCCAGTCTTTACCATATAGTATTTGGAGGGTCCCTATTATCACTCCAAGTGAATTTGGAGCAAAGATACTCTCCATCTTGTAGATCACAATCATTCAAACATGCAACAAAGTCAAAACTTTCTTCAATTTTGTATGGTCTACCTTCGATCTTTTCTTCAGCATCTATGATAACATTAAAATCTCCAACAACTCCCCATGGACCATTTATTCTTGATGCTATATCCTAGAGGTTATCCCATAGTTCAACTCTACGGATTTCATCACATTTGGCATAAACAATGGATAAGTGAAAATCATTTGGATCTTTGAGGGGCTTAATGTGTACTAGAACATGCTCGACTTTATCTTCAATAATGTCTAGTTGATATCCATTGGTCCAGAAGGTCCATATTTTGTTGGAAGTATGATGGAAACAGTGTTGGTGGTTAATGTTATCAACGACACTTAATCCAGTTCTAAGAGTCTACCATCGTTAGTTAGTATAATAACCCAACTAAATGAGTTGGGGTCGAATCCCACAGGGAGTGGTATGTGTTTAAGATTCAAAAGTAAAGTATGAATATGTTCTAATCAACCATAAGAATAGACATTTACGAGTAAAAACATAATTCAAATTAGGGGTGACACGAATGTCAAATAAGGGGGTTTTGGTTTTAACTATCAGCTACAACAACAACAAATAGCATGAATTTAACAATAATGAGACGGGTTCTTGGGATGTGATTGGATTATAGGCTAAAATAAATGATGCTTATCGTGACCAATGACACTACTTCCGATTCAAGTGTCTACGATCGTCGATAATATAGTAACCCAACCGAGGGTTGGGATTGTCCCAAGGGAGTGGTTTTGAGAATTTATAGAAAAATAAAATTTAGTTCTAACTAGTCGTAGCTAAAGATATTAATGATTAAAAATATTTTAAATTAAAGGGGGAGACACAAAAGTGTCAAATATCGATTTGGGGGTTTTGTCACAAGTAAGCTAAAATTAGCGAAATCAATAAGAAAATCTAACAATGAGAGAGGGATTCTTGGGATGTGACCAGAATACGGGTTAATCTAAATTATTCGGTACATACTTTCGATAGAGAATTTATAGAGTAATAGTGACTAGGCTAAGCTATACGTGGAAATAAATTCTCTCTCGAGCAACTTACTCCGTTTCAAATGGGTTCCTCTCGGACACCCACTTGCCGCATGAAGACCAGCCTACGCCTTACCCCACTTACTCTCTCGAGCTGAGTGTTAGGATATGGGACTAGGGCTCACCCTCTTGGGATGAACATCATGTCGACCCACTCCTTAGGCCATCAGTTTAGCAGTTTTGGTTTCACGACCTCTCTCTCGAGCAAGTCAAAAATACATGGGTGGACTTGTATTTGAAACTACAAACCCATTAAATCCAACCACAACTACTAGGTGAAATAACCATTAAACTACATTTAATCTATCAACAAGCAAGACCCAACAACAATATTAACTCATATTCGCTAAATCACACCCTAAGAATGGGGGTTTTTAGCCACACATTAAGAGATAGAAATTTATACCTAAATGAGCTTGCATTTAAATGGGTATGAAGATTTAAGTCTTGTTATAGGCCAAGAATGAAGAAATCAAGAGACTCAAGTCCAAATCCTTGGAGATGAAACCCTCTTCTTCTTTAAGTTTTCAAAACCCTCAGACTCAAAGCAAAAATAAAAAGTACTAAAATTATATTAATTGTTTCTCACACTAAAAATCTGATACTAAGCTATAACTCTCAACAAGTATTTATAGTTTTCAAAAAATATATGTTGCAGCGGATCGTTCGGCGAGGTTAGTCGGAATCGCCGATCAACTCGGTGATTTGCCCTTTGGTGTAGTTCATCGCCGTTTTGCACCATCCTTCGACATCGTCGTGCTATGGGTCATTGGGCGACATAGTACTGTTTCACAGAACTTCTCGGCGATGCGCCGACTACTTCTTTTTCTGTCGACTTGATCCTTTCCTTCAGGACTCAATACACTGGAACAAAAGGCGGAGTGAGACCCTTTGGCGACTTGCCAAGTGGACTCGGCGATCCTCAAGCCTTCATTTCTTCGTTCTTTTCGGCCTTTTCGTTCCTTTTTGCGATGTAGTGTCCATGCTTTCCTAAAAACTTCACATACCTGAAACTTAAGGGTTTTCATCAGATATTGAGATAAAATAACCATCTGAGGACACAATTTCTATTAAAATATAGCCCTAAATGAGTCCAATTTGTGGACTCATCAACACCCCAACTTAAACTTTTTCTCGTCCTCAAGCAAACTCAAGTTCAGTCGTTCAAAAAGGGTGTCTCAAACAGTGCTACAGAAGACTCAATCATGAATGCACACAACAAGACTCAATTTACTTATGCAAGGATAAATTGTGTACTCAAAGATTCAAGTTGTGACACACCATTACCAAAGATTCTCATGCTTACAATACTTACTTCAAATGCAAGTTCAAGCTCAACTATAGTGTTCAAATGCCCTCACAGAAAGGATGATTCCATATTCACACAATGGTTCACAGTTAAAAGCTTCAGAATCAGATGCAACGCTCACTCTCACAAAGAAGAACACAATGCATGCTTTCACCCATAGGTTTGCCCGTATTTTCCAATCAACCTTTGTTTCAGCTCACTCAAGATCAAAAAGGTCTTTCTAAGGCTTGTAATGGGGATGAGTGCAAAGGTATGGTCATTTAGGCTCAGTGACTTTTTCCTCATGAGATGTGGCATTCTCAAGGCATCCCCTTCTTTTCCTTTATCAATTATTTTTCTAGTGCTTCTAAATCATTTTTTTTATTCACCTCCATGGATTGCTTGGAAGCCCAATTTCTTTTGTACTTTTATTCCACAACCCCTTTTTTTTATGGACGGTTTCCATTGTTCCGCAACACCATGGGTTAAGGGAGACTTTTCTTGCATTTCTTGACTTCTCTTTTTCCTTTTCACCACACCCCCCAACTTAGGCTTTTGGCATAAGTTGACTATTCACTAAACCACAAATCAAGAAGATTATAGGTAGTGAGTCAAGTAAGGTCTAGGGTTCATCAAGGTTCTTCCAAAGAAAGGTAAGGCTCAAAGGGTGTTCAAGAGAGTTTCACATGCTCACGGGTAGGCTACAAAAGAGGTATATGTCAGCTTTGGCTCACACTCTTCAAAAGTTTCCTAAGATCATTTCAAGAGGACACCTTACTAAATCAATTAGACTAACGGGGTAAATTCTAGGTTTATTCATGCAAGTTTCAAAGTAAGCTCATCACACAAGGCATTGCCACTTAAGTCGAACAGGACCACACACTTTTCCTAGTGTGCAACAATCATTACAAGAGAATCAATTCGATAAATGGCTAATCACAATGAGATGCAAAGAGTTCACATATTGTCAATGCAACTTCATTTGGTCTCGTCGCAATCGCACGTTTATGTTTGTTCAATTAAGAGCACCATTCAAGTCATCGGTATTGATCAAAATCGAGACTTGAATTTGTACAAGAACAGCCACTTTCAACACAAAAGAAGGCAAAATTTTTTGAAAAATGAAAATTTTTTGGAAGGGTCAAAATCGTTTTGCAATTTAAAATTAAAGGAGCCACAAGCTTAAATATCCACAAAAACAGATAAAACATAATGATAGCTCAAAGCCCAAATATATAAGCAAAAACACGAGTCACAAATAACACACAAAAGGTGGGCCTCACCCCACCACAAATAAAAGCAATTGTCCTCAAATGCAATGAATAGAATCTGAAATGTAAAATAAAGAAAGATAGATAGGGAGGTAAAGAGGTGATCCTGGCTAATCGGATGTTCTATCTGTCTGGGCTTCAGTACCTAGAGTGACCTCCAGAAGGACCAGCTTCATTGGATCCAGCAGCAGGAGCTTTTGCCAAGGAAGCCTGCACAACAACATCTATCATGATTGCTTCTGTCTCGGTCAGGTCTTCATCTGCATCTCCCTCAGTTTCTTCATACATCTCTTCATCAATCTCTGCTTCTGACTTAGGATCGGCTATCTGCTTTGCTCTATCCCCATGTCCAGTGGTTGTCTGAGGCATTTCAAGCATGTCTGGAATCTCCACTATCCCAAAGACCATGGACACATCGGTATACTTCAGATGGTCTACATTTTTTCGCAGTTCAGTAATGGCAGCTTTTAAAGCCATCACCTCCTCTGTGGATCTTTGATTGTGTTCACACACTGCTATCCTGGCCGCTAGGGCATCAATGATAGTGCTCAGAGGTGTCACAACATCAATTAGGGCAATCTGGATCATGCCTGGAACATAGGCCTCTAGACTAGCAGCCCGACGATCAGCAGAAAGGGTCAGTTATCCCATCCGAAGTAGGGAAGCCTATGTGAGTGGAGGCCGAGAAATATCATCGGCGGTAGTGGGTCTTGGATACCATGCAACAACAGGAGAACCTGGAGTATCAACGGGAGTAGCAGTGATAATGGATATACCTGAAGGCTCAGGGACCGGAGTAGGCATAAGTGTCTCTGCAGGTAATGATTTTGTGTTTACTAACTCCACCGATCCTGCATTCTTCCTTTCTGCTTGATCCTTAAGGTACTCGGCTTCGATCCTCCGGATATCAGTAGAGGTTGTGGGCATCACTTCCACATCCTTTTTGGCATCTCGAGGCACCCGGGCTCGTTTGCATAATTTTGTGATCAAGACTGGGAATGAAAGTGAGGTTCGGCTTTGTCTTGCGCGCATGAGTATCTCTGAAGCAATGATTGTACCCAAGTTTATCTGAGTTTCCTCTATGACGCAACCCAGGCAAGCTGCCTTGGCAAGGCGAAGGATCGACTCATTTTAGGACGGCATAATTGTGCTACTGATAAAACCAAACCAGAACCTTACGGCTATATTTAGTTCTTTCTTTTCAATCGAGACCCCTTCCGCCGACCACTTTGAAGTCTCATCTGAAATTAGTGGGGCTAACCACTTTTTCATCTCATCCAGTTTCTTTGTTCTGATCAAGTACTGGCAGTGATCCCCAACATTCGTGGACATGCCCAAGACTATGTTGATTTCCTCACTATCACACTTCACCCTCCTGCCTCTGACAACCACATAGTCAACTTCTTTGAAGGCTCCTGCTAGCTGCTTTTGCTGGGGTATTAGTGCATTGTATGTACTATAGAACTCTCTCACCCAGCTTGGGATATACGGACCACGGTGTTTAGTGAAGATTTGGAACTTATGGTATCTCAGACACTCAATTATCTCTGGGTGCCTTTCTATAATCCCGTCTATGGACAGACACTTTTCCTCTAGAATTATCCTCAGCCCCTCAACCTTTACTCCATTTGTTGATTTAGGCAGAGGACCTTGAACTGGAGATGCCAATACCATTGCCTACTCTAGACTTAGTGGTGTAGTAGTGGTAGGCTAGGGAGTCCTCGCCCTGAATGGATCATTTAGTTTCCTAGTTCGCCGCTCAGCCCTCTGTGCTATTAACAAATCATCCTCATCAGAACTCACACATTTGCTCTCAGATTGGTTGGGGTCATTTTCATAAAAGTCATTACTGTCAATGCTTGCATTTGATAATTTAAGGGTCTTGTGTTTGCCCTTTCCCTTTTTACCAGTTGTGGAGAGTTTAGCAACCTTGCTTTTGAATGCATCTGCATCCTTGTTGATTGTAATCTCTTTTGTTTTACCTTGGGGTGGCTTGCTTCTCCCTGCAACTTTATATCTAGCCATTTCTGCAAAGAATTCGGAAGAGGTTAAAACAATGAAATTAAATTTAGAGGGGAACAATTGCAGAAAAACTCGCCAAATAGATCGGCGAGTCACCAAGTTACTTTGGCGAGCGGGATTTTATCCCCCGAAGGATACAGTGCAAATAGGTTCGAGGGTTCAGACAAAGGGCGACCAAAGGGACTTTCGGCGAGTCGCCGAATGCTTTTGGCGATCAAAGATTTCTGGCCGAAAGTTACAGATCCCTCATCACAAGTAGCATGAAATTAAAGGCGAGATGGAGTCTTTTGGCGACCCACCAAGTGATTTGGCGACCTCACCTCAGCACGCCGAATGGCCTAAATGCGACATAGTGAACAGCACACGACATAGAATAAAATTATTTGCAAGGAGAGTATAAATATCACAATTGAGTGCAGGGTTTGGAGGACCAACCTTTTAGGCAGATTAAGTCAAGATTGTGATGTTAGGCAGCAGGTTAGTACATATCCAAGCACTACTAAAGCAGCTAGAATACTTACAAGGTGCGAAAATTCTGAAAATACTAAGTAGGTGCAATTTTGCGAAACTCGAGAGTGAGAGAATATGAAAAAGGTTGAAAGTCAAGACCCGTGGCTTTATAAAAACCATCCAGATCTCACCCATTCGGCGACATTAGTTGAATTTGTTCCGCTACTCGGAGATCCACAGAGTGTTTACCTACCTCGCCGAGTCTTACAAGACCCTCAGTCAAAGTAAGGATCCAAACGACGATTCGCCAATTGAACTTGTGTAATTCAACCTGTCCTTTTCACAAACTTTTCATGCCTAATCCTATAAATTCAAAACACCTTTATTTCAAAAATAACATAATTAAAGCAGTTAAGGGTTTTGGGTTGCCTCCCAAACAACGCCTTAGTTAACGTCGTGGCACGACGCGGGTTAACACCTAAACTTCACTTTTGGGGTTAGCCAAAACATCATTTGGCAACCCCCTGCTTTGTGCCTGATGGAAATGAGGTATTACATGACCCAAGAGAGTTTCAATTAGCTGGATAGATCTAGAGTGAGAACCGCTCATTTGATTTACCACTTCTACATTTTCTCTAATCTCCTCTAGCACTCTATCTTGCTCATTTAGCTTTTGGAGAATGGTTAATAGCATGTCCTTGATACATTTATTTTCAATGTCCATAGGTATTCCCTGCTCGGTAAGTGGTATGTATTTGCTCTTCTCCTTGGACATCACCTCCAATTCCTCGACCTTTTTGGTCAAGTCATCCATCTGACCCAGCAAAACGATCAATTGCTAGTCCTTTTCAATATCTTTGTTGGTTTTAGCCACGAGGTCAAGGATTTTGGCTGCGGTTTCATATGAGTATCTCCAAGGCCACCTGGGATAAGTTGATAGAATAATCCTCTATTTCTAGGATTTAGACCCTTATAGAAATAGTCCAGTAGAACTAGATCGGGGATTTCATGAGTCGGGCATGGAATCAATAGTGTTTTAAACCTCAGCCACGACTCATAAAAAAGTTCTCATTCTAGATTCTTGAAGGTCAGGATGTTATCTCTGAACCTCAGCACTTCTACTGCGAGGTGCTCCATTGGTTCACCATCTCCATCATGTATACTCATGATTCTGTCTCAACACACAAACAAGATAGACAAAACTAAAAATTAGGTTAGTAAACTACGACTTAAGAGGAACAACAATTCTACTAATCTAATTTTTTTCAAATAACACCAGTCCCCGGCAGCGGCGCCATTTTGATGCTTATCATGACCAGCGACACTACTTCCGATTCAAGTGTCTACGATCGTATATAATATAGTAACCCAACCAAGGGTTGGGATCATCCCAAGGGAGTGGTATTGAGAATTTATAGAAAAATAAAATTAGTTCTAACTATTCGTAGCTAAAGATATTAACGATTAAAAACATTTTAAATTAAATGGGAAGACACAAAAGTGTCAAATATCGATTTGGGGGTTTTGTCACAAGTAAGCTAAAATTAGCGAAATCAACAAGAAAATCTAACAATGAGAGGGGGATTCTTGGGATGTGATCGGAATACGGGTTAATCTAAATTATTCGGTACATACTTTCGATAGAGAATTTACAGAGTAATAGTGACTAGGCTAAGCTATACGTGGGAAAAAATTCTCTCTCGAGCAACTTACCCCATTTCAAATGGGTTCCTCTCAGACACCCACTTGCCGCATGAAGACCAGCCTACGCCTTACCCTACTCACTCTCTCGAGCTGAGTGTTAGGATATGCGACTAGGGCTCATCTTTTCGGGATGAACCTCATGTCGACCCACTCCTTAGGCCATCAGTCTAGCAGTCTTGGTTTCACGACCTCTCTCTCGACAAGCCGAAAATACATGGGTGGACTTGTATTTGCAACTACAAACCCATTAAATTCAACCACAACTACAAGATGAAATCACCATTAAACTACATTTAATCTATCAACAAGCAAGACCCAACAACAATATTAACCCATATTCGCTAAATCACACCCCAAGAATGGGGTTTTTAGCCACACATCAAGAGATAGAAATTTATACCTAAATGAACTTGCATTCAAATGGGTATAAAGATTTCAGTCTTGTTATAGGCCAAGAATGAAGAAATCAAGAGATTTAAGTCCAAATCCTTGGAGATGAAACCCTCTTCTTCTTCAAGTTTTCAAACCCTCAGACTCAAAGCAAAAATAAAAAGTACTAAAATTATATTAATTGTTTCTCACACTTAAAATCTGATACTAAGCTATAACTCTCAACGAGTATTTATAGTTTTCGAAAAATATGTGGTGCAGCGGATCGTTCGGCGAGGTTAGTCGGAATCGCCGATCAACTCGGCGATTCACCCTTTGGTGTAGTTCATCGCTGTTTTGCACCATTCTTCAACATCGTCGTGCTCTGGGTCATTGGGCAACATAGTACTGCTTCGCAGAACTTCTCGGCGATGCGCCGACTTCTCCTTTTTTCCGCCGACTTGATCCTTTCCTTCAGGGCTCAGCACACTGGAACAAAAGGCAAAGTGAGACCCTTCGGTGACTCGCCAAGTGGACTTGGCGATCCTCAGGCCTTCATTTCTTCGTTCTTTTCAGCCTTTTCATTCTTTTTTGCGATGTAGTGTCCATGCTTTCCTAAAAACTTCACATACCCGAAACTTAAGGCTTTTCATCATATATGGAGATAAACTAACCATTTGAGGACACAATTTCTATTAAAATATAGCCCTAAATGAGTCCAATTTGTGGACTCATCAATAGACAAATGGGTGATTGCAACTGTTAGTAAATAGTTGTAAATCAGTGACTAAGCTAGACTTTAGTGGGGATAAACTTTCTCTCGAACAATTTACCCCGAATCAAGTTGGTTTCTCTCGAACACCAACAAGCAAGCAAATAAGAACAACCTTCACTTTAGTTCATTCACTCTCTCGAGCTGAATGTGTGGAAAAGGGTTTAGGATTCACTCTCTCCAGCTGAACCCATGACAGCCCAATACCCACAGACCATTAATTCAGTAATCTTGGTTTTAAAACCTCTCTCTCGAGCAAGCCAAAAACACGAAGGTATAATTGCATTTGCAACTACAACCCTTTAAATTAAACCACAATTAATGAATGAAATCACTTCTAAACAACATTTAAATTAACAATTAGCAATACCCACAAGCTAAATCAACACATAATCACACCCCAAGAATTGGGGTTTTAGCTAGACATCATAAAAAGACAGAAATCGTTACCAAATTGTGTTTCCATCAACTGGGTAAGATTAATTTCATCTTTACAAAGGTCCAAGTTGAAGAATCTCAAAGACCCACTTCCAATTTTTCAAAAATGAAAAACTTCAATTCTTCAAAGCTAAGGAAAAGTTATCTAAAAAACTCAGAGTTCAAAACTCAAAAATTACTTTAATGAATGTTCAGAAAAAAATTTGATACTAAACATAATGTTTGTAAATGTATTAATAGTCGCCAAAAATATGTTGCGAAGGACCAATGGGCGCAGTAAGTCGGGTTCACCGAATAGGCGGCGATCCGCCCTTTGGTCAGTTCCATCGCCTTTTTGCTTTGGCCTTCAGCATCTTTAAGTTCTGTAACTTTGGGAGATCCAACACTGCATCGCGGAACGATTCGGCGATCCGACGACTACTCCTCTCTCTCGCCAACTTGATTTTCTCCTTTAGGGCATGGCACACTAGAACTTTAGGTAAGGTAATGGCCATTATGCGAGTCGCCAAAGGGACTCGGCGATCACCAGGCCTTTATTTCTTCGTTCTTTCAGCTCACTTTGTTTCTTATTGCGAATTAGTGTCCATACTTTGTTCCTCAATCCAAACACTTGGAAATCAAGGGTTTTACATCAGTTATTGGCACAAAACAAGCATTTGAGGACAAAAAATATATCCAAATAAAGCCCTAAATGAGTCCAAATCGTGGACTCATCAACACCCCCAACTTAAACTTTTGCTTGTGAGAAGTAAAACTCAAGTTCAACAGTTCAAAAGGGATGCCTCAAACAGTGCTACACAAGACTCAATCATGAATGCACACAACAAGACTCAACTTACTCATGTAAGGATCAATTGTGCACTCAAAGATTCAAGTTGTGACTCACCATTATCAAAGATTCTCAAGTTCACAATACTTGCTTCAAATGCAAAGTTCAAGCTCAACAAAGGTACTCAAATGCCCTCACACAAAGATGATTCCATATTCACACACTAAGGTTCAACAATTAATAGCTCCAGAATCACAATCAACACTCACACTCACAAAGATGAATACAATGCATGATTTCACCCATAGGTTTGCCCTTATTTTTCAATTAACATTTATTTCAGCTCACTCAAGATCAAAAAGGTATTTTCAGGGCTTGTAATGGGGCTGAGTGTAAAGGTAAGGTCATTTAGACTCAATGGCTGCTATCCTCATGAAATGTGGTGTGAACAACACTTCATTTCCTTCTCCTCTTCATTCTTATTTATGCTCATAAGTCACCCCATTATTCCTTTTCCATGAAACTTTGGACACCCTATTTCTTTATGCAACTTTATTTCAAAACTTTTTCATCCTTTTTGTTTTTCATTCTTCTTTTCTTTTTCTCTTTTTTTATTGAGGGTTCCATCTTTTTTGCAACCATGGATCAAGAGGGATTTCTTTGCATTTCTTGATTTACCTTCTCTTTTCACCACACCCCCAACTTAGGTTTTTGGTCTAAGTTGGTTATTCAAACCAACCACATCTCATAAGGCTTAAAGGTGAAGGGATAAAGAAAGGTCACAATTTGCATCAAGTTTCTTCCAAGGAAAGGGTAAGGCTCAAAGGGTACTCAAACAAAGATCACACACTCATAAGGTAGGCCACAAAAGAGGTATAATGTCAAATTGTTTTACTCTTTAAAATTTGTTGCCTAAGATCATTTCAAGAGCTCACATCACTTGGTCAATCGGACCAACGTGGAAAATTCTAGGTGCCATCACACATGGTTCACGGTAAGCTCATCACACAAGGCATTGACACCAAAGTCAAACAAAACTCCACACTTTCGCTAGTGTGCAATGATCATCACAAGAGACTCATTCGATAACCGGCCAGCCACAATGAGATGCAAAAAGTTCACATATTGTCTATGCAACTTCATTTGGCCTCATCGTAGCTGCACATTCATTTTTGTTCAATTATGAGCATCGGTATTGATCAAGACCGATACTCAAATTTGCAAAATGGCAACCACATTCAAACACAATCAAGAGGTGGCACAAAATTTTCAAAAAGAGTCAAAAACCATTTACAATTAAATCAAGGAGCCACAAGCTCAAATATCCACAAAAGCAGTGTCAAAACACAATATGAAGCACAAAACCCAATATATATAGAAAATATCATCAAAACAAGAGGTAGGTATGGAAATACCTCACCCCACCACAAACAAAAAGCAATTTGTCCTCAAATGCAATAAAAACAAAATATCCATAAAGTAACTAAATATGACAGAGAGGGAGGTAACAAGGGATCTTGTCTACACAGACGCTCTATTTGTCGGGGCATTAGTGTCCGGTGTAACACTCTGAACTTGGGCATCAGTGCTCAGAGTAACATCAACAGTAGTAGGTCCACTAGAGGCTGCCAAAAGGTGTGTCTGCCAAAGATGTCTGCACAACTGCATCTATCATGGCCTCCTTAATCTCCGTAAGGCCCTCGTAAGAAGCTTCCTCAGCAACCTCAAGCATCTTATCATCCGTCTCAGCCTTAGACTCGGGATCAGCTACCTCCCCAACTCGAACATCATCTCCGGTGGTAGCTGGAGGCATATTTGGCTCTACTGGCATATATGGGATCTCCACCGTACCAAAAATCATAGACATGTCAGTGGACTTCAGCTGGTCCACATCTCTCCTCAGCGCAGTAATAGCGACCTTTAGAGCCATCACCTCATCGATGGCTCATTGGCCACACTCGCACACTGTTATCCTAGCCGCAAGGGTATCAATGGTAGCACTCAAAGGTGTCACAACATCAATGAGGGTTGTCTGAATCATGCCCGAAATGGAGGCCTCAAGTCTGGCGGCACGACGATCAGCAGAATGGGCTAGCTGCCCCATTTGTAGTAATGCAGCCTGAAGGCCCAGGGGCCGGAGTACGCAATGCTGCCTCTGCAGGTAGTGTCTGAGGATCAACAATCGGGGATGTATCCACCGGGGTTGCGTTCTTCTTCTCCGCCTCATCTTTCAAGTACTCTGCCTCAATCCTTCGAATGTCGGTAGAAGATGTGGGCATCACTTCCATATTCTTTTTCTCATCTCTAGGAACTCGAGCCCGTCTGCACAGCTCGGTGATCAACACTAGAAAGGGGAGGGAAGTTCAGCGTTGCTTGGCCCTCATAAGCATCTCATGTGCAATAATCATCCCTAGGTTCAGCCTCGTCCCATCAATGATGCAACTAAGACAGGATGCTTTGGCGTGGCAAAGAATCGACTCGTTCTGGGACGGCATAATGGTACTGCTGATGATGCCAAATCAATACCTCGCTGCTACATTGAGGTCATTCTTTTCAATAGCTGCCCCAACCTCAAGCCACTTGGGAGTACCGTCTAATATCAAAGGAGCCAACCACTTCTTCATGTTTTCCAGTGTTTTTGTCCTGATCTTGTATTGACAGTCATCCTCAAGTCTCGTTGTACATTCAAAGATTGCATTGATGGCAGCATAATCACACTGCACTTTTTTACCCCTGACAACCACATAGTCAAATGGCTTGAATTTGCCTGCCAGCTTCTTCCCTTGTGGTATCAAGGCACTGTAAGCACGGTAGAATTCTCTTACCCATTTTGGAATGTATGGGCCACGGGGCTTGATGAATAGCTGGAATTTGTGTGACCTCAAGCAACTCATGATCTCAGGGTATCTGTCTATGACACCATCAGTAGACAACCTCTTCTCCTCTATGATGGTCCTTAATCCCTCAGTCTTCACTCTATTCATAGACCGGGAAGGAGGACCATGTACTAGTGGTGCTAGGACCACGGCCTGTGCTGGAGCGGGAGAAGGAGTAGTGGCCTGGGATGGCCTGATCCTAGACGGATCATTCATCCCCTTTGAACGCAGCTCCGCTCTCTGGGCTGCTAGTAGCTCATCCTCAGGCTCAGAAGCGGCGTCCTGATGCTCCTGGTGCTCACCCTTACTCTCAGAAGTGGTGGGGTGAGTGGCATAAATGTTGTCACTATCGGAGCTGGCCTCCAGTGACGCAACTGCAGGTGCCTTGCCCTTTCCTTTTCCCTTCCCACCAGTTGTGGGAAGTTTGGTAGCCTTAGCCTTGGATGCAGCTGCATCCTCGTTGATTTTTAGTCCCTTGGCCCTCTTGCGGGGTGACATGTCTCTACCAGCTACTTTAGGTCTAGCCATATCTACAAACACATTGTAGAAAGTGAGAAACAGTTCAAGCAAAAACACAGAAAAATAGTTGCAGACAGACTCACCGAAGGGATCGGTGAGTCGCCGAATCGCTTTGGCGAGCCAGATCGGGTTTGTCGAAAGAATTGGCTCAAAAAAATTTCAAACAAATGGCTTGTTGGCGATGGGAGGGTCCTTTTGGAAAATCACCGACTGCATTCGACGAGCAAAGACTAGCCCGCCGAAAGTTACAATGCATTTAGGGGATAGGGGCGCAGAAAAGGCGATCTAGAAAGACAATCAGCGAGTCACCGAATGCATTCGGCGAACTCAGGCTTCTCGTCGAAAGTTACAGAACCCATACTCAAATATAGCATGAAATTAAAGGCGATCTAGGGGGATTTGACAAACCACCGAGTGGTTCGGCGAGTTCGACCCAACTCGCCAAACGACCCAACGTGCCTACTTTCAACCCAACTTCCAAAATTCAACCCCGCAGCCCTCGAAAACAAAATCAAAACATGCACACCTTCAATTAAGCTAGGACCCATTACACCCATCCCCCTGGGATACTCAGATTTCTCCCAGTTTCGCCAAATTTGGCCATTTGACGACTTTAGCCCTTAGGAATGACGTCAAACGCTCCATCATCAGGGAAAAAATGTCATTTCAAATAAATGTGGGTTACTCAGACTTTACCCGACTATACCCAACAACATTTTAGCACAACCGAACAGTTTTGATCAATTTTAAGGCATGCAAAATTTAGGAAATCACGATATAGGCATTCTAGGCACGATATTCGAATTAAAACAAGTACACACATATAAAATTACAATCAGAGAGGCCCAACACACAAAATTAAGATAAAGAACAGTTGCAAATGAGTCAAAATAGCTAAATGTAAGTTCGGGGTTCAGAAAATCAATCTTAAAAGCCGAATAAATCAGTTGAAATGCTAGGCGGCAAAGAAATCTAACTCTGAACACACAATCGACGACTAATATGCGATAAAAACATAAGAATATAGGAAAATATAGTACAGGTGTGAGTTTGGAAAGTTGAAAAGTGAGGGAATGTGAAAGATTTTGAGCTTTTGGACTTTAAAATCGTCCAATTCTCGCCCATTCGGTGACGTTAGCTTTGCTAGCCGACCCACTCGGCGATATGCCGGGTGGGTACTTACCTCGCCAAGTTTTACAGGATCTTCAGTTAAACTGGGGGTCCAAACGGCGAACAAAATCGAGATCACCGACTTGGTCGGCGATTCGCCAATTCACTCCTAAGCTCGCCGAGTTTTACAAACTCTAATTTCAAAATTCTTTGAGTCCAAGTCGGGCTCGCCCATCTCTTCGGCGAGTCGCCGACTGGACTTTTAGCTCGCCAATCTAAACTTTTCAAACACATTCCACACTTTAACCTGCAAAAATCAACACACCATTATTTCAAACTTAAAAAAAAAGCAAATAAAACTTGGGTTGCCTCCCAAGCTGCACCTTAGTTAACGTCGTGGCACGATGCAAGTCCTCACTCAAACTTCATTCTTGGGGTTGACCATAGTGTCACTAGGCAACCCCCCTTGTTGTCTCGGGTTTAAATGAGACGAGATATGACCCATTTGGATCTCCAACTGTTTGATCGAGACGGAATGAGAAGTAACCGTCTAGCTAAGGGTCGACACATCTTCCTTCATCTCTTTCAAAATCTTGTATAACCCCTCAACCTTGTTGAGAATACGAGACAACATATCCTCAGACCGACCACCCTCAAAATCCTTTGGCTTTTGGCACTCGTAGGGAGGAGTGTATCTATCATTCTCCCCGTCTCTCTCTTTCCAGGTGGGGTTACGACCCCTCCACTCTCTATCACGATCCTTCCAATCTTCATCCCTGTTCCAACCTTGGTTACCACCCTGCCTCGGGTAGTTTGAACGATAACCACCACCTTGGTTGGCTAGGAAATTCACCCCTTCGTTGTACAAAGCCTCAAACTTGGCCTCATCAGGGTTAACACACCCGACACCCACAACATTGACACTTCGAGGACCAGCTCCCATGATATTTTTGGACAAAATGTCAATTTGTGTCATGATCTTCACCATGTTCTGGTCCTCTCCTGATCTTTCTCAAGCTGCTCCTTGGCCAGTTTAAACGTGAGAGGGGAGACCTGATCTTCGCGGGTGTACCAATCTAGATTTATCGTGGTCATGCCATCCAAGAGTTGGGCTGCTATCACATAAGGTTTCTGCATTAAACCTCTGAGAGAAAGTTGGTCAGCAACGCCCTTGTTTACCGAATCAAGGCTCCGATAAAAATACTACAGCAAAACGTTGTCGGGTAAACCATGGGTTGAGCATTGTAGCACCAACTTCTTGAATCGCAGGCAAGTCTCATGAATTGGCTCATCCTAGGGGTGGGCATAAATATCGGAAAACCGAACCGAACCGAACTAGTTCGGTTTTTCGGTTCGGTGTCGATTTTATTAAATAAATTTAAAATTATTTAAATTATATTACTTAATAAAACTTATATATTTTGACTCAAAATATTTACCTGGCCCATTTCAATTTTTAAATTTTAGAGCCTAAACTTAAATAGCAAAAATCTAAATGACAAAACATTAAAGTGTAAACCCTAAAGACCTAAAGTCTAAACTAAAAAAATCTCAATTCAATTCAACTTAGACCAAGCGCCGACCGTCGTGACTTCAGTCTTCAGTCTCCACTCTTTACCATTTATCTACATCTGTTTGATCTTTACCATTTATCTGCATATGTTTGTTGATTCTGTCGTTGTATATTTAGTTGGTCATCTATGTAGCAACATGGGAGGGTAAATAATCCATCTAATTAACAAATCCTTTGGCATCTTTGCCTTTTTCCCTTCCAGCCGCTTCTAAAAATACAAGGTTTGTCTGGCTCTTCTTCATTGTGCACGAGAGGTGGACCAAATTCCGCGTATGCTTCGTTTTACGCATACATACTATGTCCATATTTTTTTTTTATAAATAAATAACATATCATATGCTTTGACAGATATTATATTTTCAACCCCCACGAAAGTCTAGAAACAAAAACAAAATTTGAATTCTTCGAGTTAAAGAATCATCTATGCTACGTCTTCTTAATTATAAATTAAACACATGAAACTCTTAACACTTTATCATATTCCCTCTTTATTTTTATTCACACCGAAAACCAATTTAAAAATACCGAACTAAACCAAACCGAAGTAGAAAAAACCGAACCGAACCGATCTAGTTTGGTATGAAATATGATGCACACTTTTCTAAAATCGAATACCAAAAAACTGAACCAAAATTTGACTAAACCGAACCGAAGAATCGAACGCCCACCCCTAGCTCACCCTTCAAACGCTTAAAGCTCTGAATGTTGTCCCGAAGAGTCATCATCTTCGAAGGAGGGAAAAATCGCACTTGAAATGCGATGACCAGCTCTTCCCACGAAGTTATTGATTCTCGTGGCAATTCAAGCAGCCACTTACATGTTTCTCCCATCAAAGAGAACGGGAACAACCTCAACCGGACTGACTCTTGGGATATGTTCTTAAAGGAGAACGTCCCGCAAACATCAACAAAGTTTCTAATGTGCTCATGGGGATCCTTATGAGCCAGTCGACCGAATAAACCTTTCAATTGCAAAAGCTGCAACATCGTGCTTGTAATATGGAACACAACGTTCCCTTCAGCCGGAGGCAAGCGAATGGCACCAATTCCACCCATTAGATGAGGGTCATTAGCATTTTACTCATTCACATCGTTGAGGTTACCGATGTCATCTTGCTGGCCCACTTAGCTACCATTGCTTCCGTTCACACTCATACTCCTTGTTTAAAGCAGCAACACACAAAACAAAACTAAAAGTAAGTAGATTCAACTATAACTAACAAGAACAAAATTCAACTTAACTAAAGAATCTTGACCAACACCACTCCCCGGCAGTGGCACCATTCTGATTAACTTTATCAACAACACTTAATCTAGTTCTAAGCGTCTACAATCGTTAGTTAGTATAATAACCCAACTACATGAGTTGGGGTCGAATCCCACAGGGAGTGGTACGTGTTTAAGATTCAAAAGTAAAGTATGAATATGTTCTAATCAGCCGTAGGAATATACATTTACGAGTAAAAACATAATTCAAATTAGGGGTGACACGAATGTCAAATAAGGGGGTTTTGGTTTTAACTATCAGCTACAACAACAACAAATAGCATGAATTTAACAATAATGAGACTGGTTCTTGGGATGTGATTGGATTATAGACTAAAATAGACAAATGGGTGATTGCAACTGTTAGTAAATATTTGTAAATCAGTGACTAAGCTAGACTTTAGTGGGGATAAACTTTCTCTCGAACAATTTACCCCGAATCAAGTTGGTTTCTCTCGAACACCAACAAGCAAGCAAATAAGAACTGCCTTCGCTTTAGTCCATTCATTTTCTTGAGCTGAATGTGTAGAAAAGGGTTAAGGATTCACTCTTTCGAGCTGAACTCATGACAACCCAATACTCACAGATCATCAATTCAGTAATCTTGGTTTTAAAACCTCTCCCTCGAGCAAGCCAAAAAAATGAAGGTAGAATTGCATTTGCAACTACAACCCTTTAAATTAAACCATAATTACTAAATGAAATCACTTCTAAACAGCATTTAAACTAACAATTAGCAATACCCATAAGCTAAATCAACCCATAATCACAACCCAAGAATTGGAGTGTTAGCTAGACATCATAAAAAGATAGAAATCATTACAAAATTGTGTTTTCATCAACTGGTAAGATTAATATCGTCTTTACAAAGGTCCAAGTTGAAGAATCTCAAAGAACCACTTCCAATTTCTCAAAAATGGAAAACTTCAATTCTTCAAAGCTAAGGAAAAGTTGTCTAAAAAACTCAGAGTTCAAAACTGAAAAATTACTCTAATGAATGTTTAGAATAAAATTTGATACTAAGCATAATGTTTGAAAACATATTTATAATCGCCAAAAATATATTGCAAAGGACCATTCAGCGCAGTAAGTCGGGCTCGCCGAACAGGTCGGCGATCCGCCCTTTGGTCAGTTCCATCGCTTTTTTGCTTTGGCCTTCAGCATCCTCAAGTTCTGTAACTTTGGGCGATCCAACACTGCATCGTGAAACCATTCGGCGATCCGCCAACTGCTCCTTTTTCTCACCAATTTGATTTTTTCCTTCAAGGCTCGACACAATGGAACTTTAGGCGAGGTAATGGCCATTAGGCAAGTCGCCAAAGGGACTCGGCGATCACCAGGCCTTCATTTCTTCGTTCTTTCAACTCACTTTATTCCTTTTTGCAAATTAGTGTCCATGTTTTGTTCCTCAATCCAAATACCTGGAAATCAAGGGTTTTACATCAGTTATTGGCACAAAACAAGCATTTGAGGACACAAAATCTATCCAAATAAAGCCCTAAATGAGTCCAAATCGTGGACTCATCAGTTGGTACCCCATAGGTTCATGAATGAATATATAAGGAAACTTGTATTGATGTTTGAGAGAAATGAGTCCTTCAATGGCTCCGAGGGATCCTATACCCCTTATATTCCATGATAATGTATTAATCATGGAAAATTGGGTCTAGGTCAGATCCATTTGATTTGGAGATTTGCTTTGATCCACTACAAAATAATTGGAATCAAAGTTACCTCTCGGAGATAGGTTATTGTAATAAGCAACATTTTGTTGAACCTGAGAGTCCTTACCCACAGTCTTTATCTTAGGAAGAATAGACTTTTGACCTCTAATGAGCTCATCATCAATTAGGGAAGGTCCAGGATCTTCAATCATCAGATTGGAAATATTAGTAATGTTTAGAGATTGAGTCAATGTCGAAAGAAGATATTATGGACTGCCACAATTAAGTAGCCAAATAGAAGATGAAATAGATGAAATACTTCGTGATAATAGTGATGATGACATGGAAGCAATGGAGGAAGAACGACAAATACAAGTTCCAAAAATGTTTCTTATGAAATGATACAAAAATTACGAAAAGAATCTCACAAAATGTTCAATTATTAGTAAAATATTTGATACCTAGTTCAAACAGAACATTTCCTAGAAGGTGGTTGCGTAGATTAGGTACTCTTTCTAGTATTTGTATTTGTACAATTTATTTATTTGAATAAACAGACGGCTATTCGCTTTGATTTTCTTTTAAAATAGTCTCTTATATTTAATGCAAGTGATTTTATAAATTTAATTTTCAACTATTTTAATATTAGCCTAATATAAAATTGAGTTTAGACTTTAAAGTTTATAATTAAAGTATAAAGCTTAAAGTTTAAAGTTTCAAGTTTAAAGTTTAATATTTAATGTTTAATGTTTAAAGTGCAAAGTTTAAAGTTTCAAATTGAAGTTTTTATAAAAAGTTAAAGTTTAAAGTTTAAAGTTCAAAGTTTTCTTTAATGTTCAATGTTTAATGTTTAAAGTTTAAAGTTTAAACTTTAAAGTTTCAAATTGAAGTTTTATAAAAAGTTAAAGTTTAAAGTTTAAAGTTCAAAGTTTACTTTAATGTTCAATGTTTAATGTTTAATGTTTAAAGTTTAATGTTTAAAGTTTAAAGTTTAAACTTTAAAGTTTCAAATTGAAGTTTTATAAAAAGTTAAAGTAAATTAAACTTTTTTGTAAATTGTAATACTATAAAAGTTATTATATATTAAATAATATAACTATACTATATATATTAATATAATAATATTAAAATATAATAACTAATAGTATATATTATATAATAATATAAAGGAATAATTAATAAGTTATTAACAAAAATCGAAATGGTGTCCCGGTTGGCCGGTTCCGGTACCGATCCAACCCGGTAGATATAGGATCGGGCCAAAACTTCAGAAAATTTCCAGTAGACCTGGTTCCGGTAATTTGTCTAGTTTAGGGACACCAGTTCCGGTAAAACTGGTCATGTTCTTCCGGTTCAGTCTGATTGCGAGCTTTAGTCATCGTTGGGGATTTAATTCTTCCTCTTTTTTTATTCTTCAAAAAAAGAACCCATTGTTGAGGGAACTCAAGTCTTGGTGATTTTGATCATTTCTTGCCCATTTCCAGAGATTCAAAGGTATTTCCTTTTCCTTTATTTGCTAAAATCGGTTCTAACTATATTTCTTTGTATCAATTCCATTTTTTTTTTACCTTAATTCTCCTAAATTAAAAATTTTCAAGAATGGTATTTGGACCATTTGAGGTCCGAATTTGATCTCATCTTCGCCCAACTTCTGGGCATGCGATCCTCACCTCAAAGGGAGCATAATTATGGAGTGTCACGACCCGATTTCTCAGGTCATGATGGAACCTACTACACCCCCACCAGTAGGTAAACCTAATCCTTAGCCCGAGCCATAAGCAACACACTACCAAGCGGAAGCCAATAACAAGAAGTAAGAACTTAGAACAAAGTAGAGAAAGGATAATCAACAAAACTATACATGAACCATCCCAAGACCTGGCATCAGTTAGTAGTTGAGCATCTAATCCAAAATATGAGTATAAGGCTTTCACAAATACAAGGCAAGTATAATGTAACACCCTGTATTCTAGACAGACCAAAATGCAAATTTCAGAAGTTGCAGGTGCCAACGACGGGCACCACCCACGGACCGTAGGTGGGGTTCGTGGATTGCCACCTGCAGCCCTTCCCAGAAATAGTCCAAAAAAATGTCTAAGGGTCGACCCACGACCGGACCTATGGACCGTAGGTCAGACCACGGGTCGTGGATCGAGACCCAGATCCAAGTCTTTGAAGCCAACTGACGGTTGACCAGGACATACCATGGGTCAGTCCACGGACCGTTGGTCAGCTCCATCGGTGGCCCCGACAGCTTTTAATCCAGGGGTCGTTTGGTCTTTTCCCTATGCGTTGGACCCCTAAACTACGTCGTTTAACCCCTAAACTACATAGTTTTGGTTAGTTTTAGCCTAGTAACTTAATTAGAACTTACCCTAGTTAACTCATTCTCTAAATGTTCATCAAGTTGTAGGTAAAAGAGTCGACCAACCCTCTCCAAGAACGCAACAAGGTTTCCTCTAGTTCCAGCCCCAAAATCGAAAGATTTCTCCGTGGAATTCGTCACCAGGTATGTGAGATTTAACTAGTGGGTTCCTTTCACCCATTAGGTCCCTAGAATTCAGTCAGATTCTTGATTCCCTTATGATGTTTAGACGATAGGGTTTCTAGAACTTCAGAATATTGTTGTAATTCAGCTGTTAGACTAATCCAAATTAGATTATCATGCTTTCGTGGAATTATTGCGTAGTTCTTGCTTGAAACTTAGAACCCTAGTTACGTAGATTCATTTAGTTCATGAATTACACTTGCTAGGTTAGTTTATTCAATTATACATGCTTCAATTAAGAATGTTTCACTATCAGTATATAACGTGTTACTTACATAATCAGTTGGGAGTAGGCTTAATATCGAGTTGGACTAGGGTCAATCACCCTCATAGTCCTAAAACTACGTGCCCCCATAGGTATCCTCTTTGTGGGCATTATACTTAGTGATCACGCTAGTCATGCCTCTATACCCTTGGTAAAGTATATTGGGTCCTCTCGATGGGGCGTATACATCAGACTCCATATTTAGCTCATATGGTTTTATGTCGGTTATTAGTAGCTCCCACAGTCAGATTATAGTGTATTGACCAAGTTACCAGTTACATTTTCAGTATTCAGTTTCAGCATGTTATGTACTTGGTCACTACATTCACTTAGATCATATTCAACATGTTTAGCATATTCTTTATGTTCATCTTATGTCATTGATCAGTATGCTCTATTTCAGTTATGTATATATTGTTTAGCTTCATCCTATCATGCATGCTCAATACCTTTCAAGTACTGAAGCATACTCTGCACTACATCTTCTCGTGATATAGGTTCAGGTCCTCAGCATTCAGATCACGCATAGATCGATTCCCGATCTCCAGTTCAGTAGCATCAGTGGTGAGTCCTTATTCTTCGAGAATGATTGACATGTTATCTTTGTATTTTCAGTCTTTTAGTTTCAGTTTTGCTAGAAGTTAGCTGGGGGCATATCCCGTCAGCTCTAGTTAGTTAGAGGCTTTATTTCAGGCATAGACAGATTCAACTTTAGTTTAGAGTTTGATCTTTCAGTTGCTATTAAACTCATATTTTCTTTATATTCAGAATAGTTAGTAGGTATTTCCCCACTTTCAGTTAATTATTGTTTTAGGCTTCCACATAGTATGTTTCATTCAGTAATCTTTTAGTATGCTTATGATATGCCAACTTAGGGTTAACTTGGGGTCACTCGTGATCCTAGGTCCCGTGTCCGCGTGCTGGGGGTAGCCTCGGGGCGTGACAAACTTGGTATCAGAGCATTAGGTTTAAGACTCCTAGGATGTCTGAAAGTCACACTAAGTAGAGTCCTTTTCATGGGTGTGAAGTGCACCACATCTAATGAGAGGGAGGCCATGAAGTGTTTTAGGAAAACTTCACTTTTTTTATTCTTATCATGCGTGGGTATGATCTACCGTCTAACTCGTCGTTATGCATTTCAGATCATGCTTCCTCGTAAAGCTTACGCAAGGAATGTGAATGCCCGCAACACTAACGTAGCTCCTACAGTCCTAGATCAGGAAGTTTCAAATGCAGAGTTTTGGAATGCGATTCAGCTTATGGCTCAGAGTGTGACTAACCAGAACAATCACAAAGTTCCAGTTCCTACAAATGCTAGTGGTGGATTAGTGGCAGCTAGGATCCGTGATTTTGTTAGGATGAATCCACCTGAGTTTCTAGGGTCGCAAGTTGGAGAAGATCCCCAGAACTTCATTGATGAGGTCAAAAAAATCTTTGGAGTGATGCAAGTAACTAGAAATGATAGGGTAGAGTTGGCGTCCTACCAATTCAAGGATGTAGCTCACATATGGTTCATGCAGTGGAAAGAAAACAAGGGTGGGAATGCAGGTCCTGTGACTTGGGAATGCTTTACTGGAGCTTTTCTGGATAGATTCTTTCCAAGAGAGTTGAGGGAGGCTAAGGCTTAGGAATTCATGAATTTGAGGCAAGGTTTTATGTCGGTCCAAGAGTATGGACTTAAGTTCACCTAGCTCTCTAGGTATGCTCCACATATGGTTGCCGATTCTTGGGTTCATATGAATAAGTTTCTATTTGGGGTATCTGACTTGGTGAGAACAGAGTGCAGAAATGCTATGTTACTGGAATATATGAATATCTCTAGGCTCATGACTCATGCTCAGTAGGTTGAGGGAGATAAACTTAAGGAACAAGCTAAGGATAACAAAAAGTCTAGGACAGGCAACTATGAGTACTCTCAACAGAAATCAGGTGGTGGAAATCGCTCATAGTTTCAGCAAAAGTCTTCAGCCCCAGCACCTTCATCAGCTAGTGCTCTATCCTCCAGGTTTCGATAGGATCAAAAAGGTAGGGCATCAGGCTCTAAGTCTCAAGGGAGTGTTTCAGGTAATACGACCTACCCAACTTGTCCAAAGTGTGGTAAGAAACATTCGTGCGAGTGTCTTGCAGGGAAAGAATGGTGTTTTAGATGTGCTTAGTCTGGCCATAGGTTGAGGGATTTCCCTTTATCTAAGAAGGGACAAAAAGGTAATAATGGAAGGCTTAGTCTACAACTTCAACAGCTCCAGCAGGTCGCCCGACTTATGAAACGACCCCAAAAATGCCCGAAAATGTGCTTCGGAAACACCTATAATTGTATTTTCCATATATCTCGAAATCCGTGCATGATTTCGGAAATACGACTTCATATTCTTGTTTAGGGGGTCAAATTGAGTGGGAAATGGTTCTAACCCAAATTTTAGAGCAACCGTATCAAAATCCAAAATTTCCAAGTGAA